>PVIR01005316.1:0-72633 GCA_004026965.1 Petromus typicus
ATAAACACGGGAAAATTAAAGGCTCTGTTAAGCCTCTGTTTGCTAATCCAACTAGAGCAGCACAATAACCCATCTTAACTTGACAAAAGAAAATCAGGACAAGAAAGCATGCTGGAGGAGCTTTTATAGATTGTGGGACTTTTAGAACTATTTGTTCCATAGAGGGTTACCACCAACAACCTAGGGAAAAAAACGAGGAAACAGTGAACTTGGGAGAGTTGAGAGCTGCAGGGCATAAACTTCGTGGGTCTGAGAAAGCTGGAAAAAATGAAATTGGAGCTTTAATTTCATCGTGGTCGATGGAATGTTATTTCTGTTACAACCCAGCGCCTGTTTACGCCAATTGCCGCAGGGGCTTCAGTGACATAATGCGTGTAAAACAGATCTGTAACTGGAAAAGTGTTTTGCAAATCTATGAGATTACTAAATTATGAAGGTCCCTCAAAAGATTCAGTTCCAAAGGGCCTTAGGAGCTGCAGTTCCAAGGTGCTTATGCAGTTCTGATCAATAAGGCTGAGTATTTCTTATCTAAGAGGAAGACGCCTAACTTGCGCAAGCCAACACTACAGCAATGAAGGAAGCTGTCGATACCACAGGAGTGATCAACCACCTGGCCACATTAGTCCCCAGTTCCATACATGAGGCCAAACACTCATGAAAGCTCCATTTAATCAAACGCTTTCATCAAGGTATAGCAGGAGACACTTCGATTGCTAAAACTGTGAGGCCAATATGTTCTGAAATGAACGAAGGATTTGCAGAATATTTAAATTTTCATATGTGACCAATAATCAAGGTAACTGAATCTGGCCATGCGGTGTTAGGTATACAGAAACCATAAGATAGCAAAGCGGCCAGTATTCTGTATGTTCCAGCCCTTCCAAGTATTTAGCAGCCAAACCAGTAGCTATGCATTAAAATGTCCTATGCCATTTTATCAGCAAGACACGAGGACATGTGACCTAAATATCCCACCTGGCATGGTATGTAATCAATTAACAGAGAACTGTATGTGGTTAAGGCATTAGGTAGCAAGAAAGCATCAAAAGAAAATGAAAGAAGAAACACTTACTGCTACAAGAAACCAGTAAAATGACAAGGATTTCCACGTGGGATACTTGAAACGGATCCATAGAATTGAGTACCCATGAATTAGCTTAGGAGACAAAGTAGGAATTTATTTTTAAACTTTTCTACTGCTTGGGCAACACACCTGATATGCAAGAGTTGACCAGAGAGTATGGTGAATGTCTAAATTTTAAAAATTTATTACAGTAAAAGTCATATTGTAATGAATCCTTCTCAAAATACTCCTGTCCCTTTGGAAACAGATATCCAACTCTTCTTGGTACTTTCTGAAGAAGTTCTGCAAGTCCTTTCCAGTATTTATATGATTAAAAAAAAATATGGTGAATGCTGCTTCTGAGTCCCATCCAAACGGCAGGCTCGTAAAAATATTACAGTATGTTGCCCTTAACCTTGTTCACTAGGTGGGGACTGTGAAACTTATACATCTTCTCCAAAGTCGAGGCAGCATGAAAGGTTTGGAATTAGTTCAGGACACTGAGGCAGCCATTACCGTCTAACTAAAGATACAAGAGAGAGGACTTCCAGAACCGCGTCAGGAATCGGGAAGGAGTGATGTGATCAGTGTGTGGAAAGCCTGCTTCGGAGGAGTCTTTTGCGGGGGATTGAAAGTCATACATGCTTTGCAGCGATAATTTTTTTAAAGAATTTAACTATCTGGACGTCATTCACATCTTGTACACTACTTTAAAGAGAAAATGTTTACTTCCGCTCCTAACTTTAATGGGTTCCATTTTTAGTCATCTGGGTTTAAGGCAGAAACGTGATGGCTGAGGAGCACAGAGGAGAAAAGCCGCTCACCTTACTGGAAGCCAGGAAGCAGAAAGAGGGGGGGAAAAACAAAGTGGAGAAGCTCAGAACCGATCTGTGTCCCCTAAGTCTCATTCCTATGACCCACTTCCTTATCACTTTCCAGAGACCCCATCATATTTTGGACCTAAATGGATCCGTCGACTACGAAGCTCTCACAATCCAGGTATCTCTGAAAACACTCAAAGACGCATATTCCTCGACCCAAACAAGCAGCAATGAACGCTGGCCACGATAGTACTTGAACAACCGGAAGTCGATGAGGGACCCCAAAAATGGAGTAGAAAGAGGGAAGGAGGGAGGTAAGGAGCGTCATTGCCAAGAGGAGAGTTATAGGGGCAAAGCAAACTGACAAGACTCCCCTCACCACGCATCCAAGACCCGCTAACACTCAGCACAGAGATCCTTCCTCCAACCTATGTCTAAGATGATTCGGGCTTGCACCGAAGACAACTTAGAGAGATGAGATGTGACAGCGAATAAAGCCGAAGGGAAAGTTTTCCCAATATCACTTCAATCTTCCCACTAGTATTTATTGTGTCAATACTCCAATGAGATTGAACTGTCCAAGCTTTTGAGCTAGTCTAGATAAACAGTAGAAATGACCAACTTTGAGATCGCATAGTTCAACGGAGTTTTGGGTGTGTGTGTGTGTGTGTGTGTGTGTGTGTGTGTGTGTGTGTGTGTGTGTGTGTTTATATCTGGTTGGGGATTTTAGATATGATTTGATTTGTTCCCTGTGCATATTTTTGCTACAAACTGAGAAGGTTAAAAGTAGAAGACAAACCAGACACATGGACTGATCAAGATCTCGAAGAATTTTGTAGCAATTCAAAATGAACAACGTTTTAGAGTCAAAGAATACTTGGCAAGTTTATGTCATCTGAACAAGTCCTGTCTTCTGGAGCTGAGACCTAGAACATCCCCATAAAGACAATGGAAGGAGAAAGAAGCAAAGATCCCACTCCTCCTATGCTTAGGTGCTGGGTGGGCAGTTTGACCATGCAGCTTAGAGGTTGCAGGAGTTTGGATTAAGTGATATAGTGTGATAAACATGCAGAGTCCTGTGCTGTGATTATACTTCTGCAAAAGAGTGATGATGAGACATATGTGCCTTCATGGATACAACTCTCTCCAAGGAGGGAAAACTCAAGCCATTTCCCAGGGACGGACAAAGGTGTTGGTGACTCTAATCAGATCTGAGGTTAAGGGGAAAAAAAGGCACTGGACTCACCTGGAGGAGAATCCCTGCTAAATTATTTCTCTCCATTCATGTTGTGTTTTAATGTCTGTCAGCCATAAAGAGCGAAATATAGCTAGGTCTGGGGGTGCACACAGCTAGTCCCAGCGGGCTGGGAGGCTGATGCAGGAGGGTTGGAAGTTGGAGTTCAGCCTGGATTCAATCCCCAGGGCAAAAGGCATAGAATAAAATTACTCAAGAAGACTCTATTGACATAAAATATGTTAAGATACTCATTGCATATAGTAGGATATTCAGTGAATGTGGTTCACTCTGACTCTCTCTCTCTCTCCTCTCTCTCTCTCCAGTATTTTACTATGTAGTACAGGCTGATTTCCTCAACCTCCTAGGTGCTGAGATTACAGGCATGCATCATCATGCTAGCTTTCTCCTGCATTTGGAAGAACAGATAGTGAGAATTTATTTAAATTCTTGTATATTTCCCTAATTGCTTTTTTTAATTGAAAAAGATTTTGAAATGTTCTTATTTCTAGTCATTCAAGTTTGTTCCAAAAATTGTTTAAAGTTGCTGAATTTCTCTTGAAAACTCCGAGAGCATGGTTCAGTGAAGTGTTGATATTCTGGGTGGTTAGAAGGGAGACAGAGGAGGCAAAATGTGAAACCGGAGCATTGTATAAGACATGTAGTACATGTTCACAAAACTATTTTCTGTCAAATGATTTAAACAATTAAATTACAATGGATATGTCACTTTCATGGATTATTGCCTGTGTACCAGAAATAAAGTGGGCACAGAAAAAGCAAAATTTAGCTTTTCAGTACAAATTCCCAATCTTTTCAGATTTAGTGGCAGCAAGTTTTTCTAGAAAACCATAGATCTATTTGGAAGACGGAAATTGTTTTCCTCCCCATATATTTCTTAAAATGTGTGTGCGCCTTTGCCTTTAGAAATTTTCAAGGACTTCATCCAACTCTAAATTGATATAGAAATTGTTAAAATTGCACAAGTTGACATGTGCACTGTGTCCTGCCAGAACTGTGAAACTTTGGCCGGCAGCTTGCAGAAATGTAAAGTGATCCCTGGAACCCAAACCAGGGACGACTAGCTCAAGACACAGCCCAGCCACCTTCTGCTGAAGATGGTTCACCTCACACCACAAGCTTCTCGGATTCATGATCAAAGGTCAGTTACTCTTGTGCCTTGATGCTTACAAAGAAATCTCAGGCTTGTTTTGTCTCGGGGGTGACATCGAATCCATGAATAAAACAGAGAAAAGCAACTAAGAGAGGTAGATAGGATTATTGTCACAAGATCACTTGATGGCAATTTTTGTCACACTTACCAGGGGCCTGCTGAGTTTCAGAAAGTGTTGCACCTATTTCGTAAAATGCTGTCTGATTGTAGACTAACCATGTACTCTTGCCTTCCATCCACATATTTCAACTACATCTTCCTCCCCCATTGATTACATGTTGATAGCGATTTCTGCCAAATAAAATCATGGTGCTGTGTTCTTATCTTTCTGATTAACTGCATCAGGCTCAAAATGACCATGAAAAGTCAGATTTTGAATGGACTCCAGATTCTAAGGCAACCCCTATGGAGCAACTAACGATGCTCAGGAAAGAAGATTCGTACAACTGCTTCAGAAAATGCCGAGAATGATGGAAGGACTGGGTGAGAAGTGAGGGGGGATTAACAGCAAGGTGTGTCTTATGGTAATAAATGTATTTTAATTTAAACATTCAAGATATTTTTTAGCATGTACTGCTGAAGTTTCAATTCATATTTTCATAATGACCTCTAGGATTAAACATTATGAAGAGAAAATGATAACTCAAGTTAGTAACATTTACAAGTCCCTATGAAGTACAGTTTGGATAAGAGCATTAAATGACTGCCAAACTACAATAATCTTGATAATCCCCCAGCAGTCATTCAAGAAAATACATTTATTCCTAAGAGATGTATGCTGAATGGTTTGAGGGTAATAGTCAGGAGGTCTCCAAATTTAAATGGTTGGAAAGAATAGTCCACTAATGACACACATGAATGAAAATAAGTTAACAATTGGTACATACAGACTGTGTTCACCCACTAGTATGCAGGAACAGAGTCTGTTCCAGCTCTCATTTTTGTAAATAAAGCTTCATTTGAACACAGCAATGCCAGCTTATTTACATACTATCTGTCACTGTTGTTATAATACAATTACAGGGGTGAACACTTCAGACAGACAGAGAAAGACAAAGTAATACATCTAGTCTTATCAGAAAGTTTGGATTTTGCTAAAATCAATGAAAGGTGTGTGTATGAGTTGTTTAGAGTTTCCTAATAATATATTCTCAATTTTTAAATTATTAATTCATAAAATCTCAGAATTATAAGTTTCATTTCCAGAGGCATCATTAAAAGTAATTATTCACGTGGATATATTGGCACATAACTATGTTAAACGCTCGCAGGGTTGAGGACATAATTCAATGATAGGGCAGTTGCATAACATACACGAAGAAGGAAGTCAGAAGAAAGGATTGTGGGAGAAACCAGGATTTGTGGGAAACAGAAAGAATGATCACAGGAAAGGATTGTAACTATAAAAAAAGAACAGTGGGCAAGAGCAATGAATCATGGGAAGAAGGGAATGTGGCAGAACAAAGAATTGTGGGAGAAAGCAATAACGGGTAGAAGGGATGGTGGCAGGATGAAGTAGTGTGGAGGGCAGCGATGAAAGGTTTGAGGAAGGAATTGTGGGTAAAATACCAGCAGAGAGCAGTGGATGATGGGAAGATGGCAATGTGGCAGAACAAAGAATTGTGGAAGAGAACAATGAATGATGGGAAAAAGGGATTGAGACAGAACAAAGAATTGTGAGATAGAGCAATGAATGATGAGAAGAAGGGATTAAGGTAGAAAAGGAATACTACCAGTAGGCACTGAATTTATGTGGGAAAATAAAGGAACCAGTAGGCACTGAATTTATGTGGGGAAATAAAGGAACATGGCAGAACAAAGAATTGTGGCAGAGAACAACGAATGATGGGAAAAAGGGATTGAGACAGAACAAAGAATTGTGGGAGAGAGCAATGAATAAGGGGGTGAAAGGAATGTGGCAGAACAAGGAATTCTAGGATAGAGCAATGAATGATGGGAAGAAGGTATATGCGGCAAAACAAAAATGGTGGGGTAGAGCAAAGAATCATGGGAAGAAAGGAATGTGGAATAAAAGAAAACAGGCAGACAATGATGAATGATAAGAATGGAATGCAGCAAAACAAAGAATAATGCAAGTGCAGCGAATATTGGGAAGGATTTTTTTTTTTGATATCTCTCGTTTTATTTAACTTTAGGCAAGGCTTGAGCAGCAAGAGCATACAACACATCCAGCGTTCCTTGGGCACCAGTCCCAGCCTGGAATTGTGGCCTGCCACACCATGAGAATGGAAAGTGCAAACAGTGAACCACAGATGGGATCCAAAGAGTAATGTGGGTGCAAAAGGGATGCCCATCTGCATCACTGGGCACCCTCTACTAATGGACAGAGAACAGATGCATCTCTGGAGATACTCATGGAGACAAGCGCCTTATAGACTGAGGCTGAGACTTACTCTTGGTTGAAAAAGTAGAGGGTACCTGGGGACTGGAAGTGTGTAGAGAACCAGGGATTATCTCTAGCAGGAGACATCTTGGACTTCTGACCAAAGGCAGGATGATTCCCTCAGACAGCTGCTAGATGGTGGTGCTGTTCTGGATGCACTCCAGTGGACCCATAACAGGACTGGACAATTCCCAGTACCCTCCATCCAACCCCTTTCCATGCACAAATACAAGAATATGGGGCTGGATGGGAGATAAAACCAAGATAATCTATCTCTTTAATATATACTAACACATTCTAAGATGTGGAAGTGGAAAAGGAAAAAGGAAGAACAGAGCAAGGAAGTCAAACCCAAGTAGAGTTTTCTCTTCATGCCCCTTCCCCACCTTCGGTCCAGCAACGAATCATGGGAGGAAGTAATGTGGTAGACCAAAACATGCAGGAGACAACAGTGCATGATGGGAAGATAATAATGCGGCAGAGCGAAGAATTTTCAGAGAGAACAGTGAATGATGTCAAGAAGGAAATGTGACAGATCAAAGAAATGTGGGAGAAACAAATGAATCATGGGAACAAAGGAATGTATCAGAACAATGCATCATGGGAGAGCGCAGTGAATCATGGGTAGTAGGCAATGTATGTTTACCGAGAACAGAGGGGAGGTAAAACAATCATGGGAAGAAGTAAATGTGCCAGAGAAATTATTTGAGGTACTGGACAATGAATGATGGGCAGAAGGGAATGTGGCAGAGTAGAGAACTGTGGGAGAGAACAACGAAGGTGGGGAAGAAAGTATGTTGAACGAACAATGAATTTTGGAAGAGAATAATTAATGATGGGAGGAAAGGATTTTTAAAAAAGAAAAACTATTGGAGAGAACAAATCAGGGGAAGAAGGGAGTGTGGCAGAACACAGAGTAGAAGTAGAGTGAGTGATGGGAAAATGAGGATTTTTGTATAGCAAAGAGTTTGGGGGCAGTGCAATGAAGAATGTGGCAAACGGAATGTGGGAAAACATAAACTAGGGTGAGAAAGCAGTGAATCATAGGAAGAAGGGATTGTAGCAGAGAAAATAATTATGTAAGAGAGCAATGAATGAAAGGAAGAAGAGAATGAAAGGGAAAGGGGTTATGAGAGAGAGCAATGTACTATGAGAAGGAGGAAATATGGCAGAACAAAATAGTATGGCAGAGAACAACAGACCATAAGATATAGAGATTGTGGCTTAAGATAGAGTAGAAAGAGAGTCAAATGAATCATAAAAAAGGGAAGGTGGCAGAGGAAAGCATTATGATACAGAGATATAAATCATGACACGAAGTGACAGTGCAAAGAATTGTGGGAGACAGCAGTGAGTGACGGGAAGAAGAGAGTGTGAAACAGCAAAGCATTGTGGGAGAGAACAATGAATCATGGTAAGAAGGTGTTTTCAATGAATAAAGAATGATGAGAGAGAGCAATGAATGATAAGATGAAGAGATCTTCAATGAAGTGTTGGAACCACCAGTGATAGATCATAATAAAGGAATCTGGCAAAACACGAAATATTGGGAGAAAGGAGTGATTCATGGGGAAAAGAGCAAGTGGCAGAGCAAAACATCGTGGGAGAAACCAATGCATCATGGGAAAAAAGAATGTGTCAAAACGTAGAACATTAAGAAAGAATAATAAATCATGGTAAAAAGGGAATGTGACCGAGTATAGAGCTGTTGGAGAGACTGTCAAGGAACAAAAATCACTGGAGAGACTAGTGAATGATGGAAAGAAGAGAATGTGGTACGACATATAATAGCAGAAAAGACCGAAGAATTATGGGAAGAAGGAAATGGACAGAGAAAAGCATTGCAAAGAAGAGTGTAGCAGAATTAAGAATGGCAGGAGAAAGCAAACAATCATGAGGAAAAAGACATGTGCCAGAGCAAAGCATTATGGGAGAGACCAATGAATCACGAGAGAAAGGAATGCAGCAAAGAATTATGGACGAGAAAAATGAATCATGGGAAGAAGAGAATGTGGCAGAGCAAAGCATTATGGAAGTGATGGGCCGGGGAGTTAGCTCAGTGGTTCTGGCGCCTGTCTTGCAAGCGCAAGGATCTGAGTTCGATCCCCGGTAACCACATAACAATATTGGACGTGGAGACTCACCCCAGCAGCAACCAGTACCACACACCACAGTGCCGGGCGTGGTGGCTCACGCCTGTCATCCCAGCACTCGAGAGGCAGAGGCAGGAGGATTGCTGTGCTGTGAGTTTAAGGCTGAGCTCAGGGCCAGCCTGAACCACAAAGTGAGACCCTGTCTCAAAAAATAAATAAATAAATAAATAAATAAATAAATAAAAGTAGCAGTATGGAAGTGAACAATGAATTATGGGAAGAAGAGAATGTGGCAGTGCAAAGCATTGCGGGAGAAAGCAATGAATCACGGAAGAAGGGAATGTAGTAGAGTTGTGGAAGAGAGCAATGAGTGATGGAAAAAAGAATTTTGTAGAGCACAGAGTTGGAGGAGAATGCAATGAGCCTTGGGAGTTTCGCACAGCAAAGAGATGGGGGAGAGTTCAATGAGTCATGGGAATAAGAGAATTTGCCAAAAATAATAGTGAGAGAACAGTGAATCACGAGAAGGAAGCCTAGAAGAGATAAAAATTATGGGAGAGAGGAAAGAATGAAAAAAGAAGTGCTTTTTAACGAACAACTGTGGGAGAAGGCGAATGATAGAAGGAAATGTGGCAGATCATGGAAACTGGGAAAGAGAAATGCATCATGGGAGGAAGGGAAGATGGCAAAGAATGAGAGAAGGCAATGAATCATGGGAAGAAGGGAAGATGGCAGAACAAAGAATTGTGGGAGAGCACATTGAATCTTGGGAAGAAGGGAATGTTGCGGAGCAGAGCACTGTGGGAGAGAGCAGTGAATCATGGGAAGATGGGGAATATAGTAAAAAGATTTGGGATAGAGTAAGGAGTGGTGAGAAAAAGAGTTTTATAGAGCAAAGAGTTGGGGGAGAGTTCCATGAGTGATGGGAATAAGAGAATTTGGCAAAATAAAGAATAGTGTGAGAGAACAGTGAATCACGAGAAGGGAGCCTAGAAGAGTTAAAAATTATGGGAAAGAGGAAAGAATGAAAAAAGATGTATGTTTTAATGAACAACAATTGTGGGAGCAGCCAGTGATAGACAAAAAGAAGGGAACGTGGCAGATCATGGAAGACTGGGAGAGAGAAATGAATTATGCGAAGAACGGAAGATGGCAAAGAATTAGGGAAGAAGGCAATGAATCATAGGAAGCAGGAAAAGTGGCAGAGCAAAGAGTTGTGGCAGACAGCAATGAATCATGGGAAGAAGGGAATGTAGTAAAGAGTTTTAGGAGAGAGTAATAAGTGATGAGAAAAAGAATTTTGTAGAGCAAAAGAGTTGGGGGAGTGTTCAGTGAGTCGTGGGAATAAGAAAATTTGGCAAAATAAAGAGTAGTGTGAGAGGAGAATGAATCTTGAGAAGAAGGGCGATGGCAGAGCAAAGAATTGTGAGAGAAGGCAATGAATCATGGGAAGAAGGGACTGTGGCAGAGCAAAGCATTGTGGGACACAGCAATGAATCATGAGAAGAAGGGAATGTATTTAAAGAGATGTGGGAGAGAGTAATGAGTGATAAAAAGAATTTTGTAGAGCAGATTTGGGGGAGAGTTCAAAGCGTCATAGGAAGAAGAGAATTTGGCAAAATAAGAGTAGTGTCAGAAAACAACGAATCATGAGAAGGAGAGAGCCTACAAGAGTTAAAACTTGTGGGAGACTGGAAAGAATGAAACCAAGGAGTGTTTTTAATGAACAAGAATTGTGGGAGCAGCCAATGATAGATGGAAAGAATGGAATGTGGAACATCATGGAAGACTGAGGGAGAGCAATGAATCATGGGAAGAAGGGAAGATGACAAAGAATTATGGGCAATGAATCTTGGGAAGAAGGGAGATGGCAAAGCAAAGAATTGTGGGAGAGGGCAATGAATCATGGGAAGAAGGGAGTGTAGTAAAGAGTTGTGAGAGAGAGCAATGAGTGATGGGAAAGAATTTTGTAGAACAAAGAGCTGGGGAAGAGTTCAATGAGTCATGTGAATAAGAGAATTTGGTAAAATAAAGAATAGTGTGAGGGAACAGTGAATCACAAGAAGAAGGGAGCCTAGAAGAGATAAAAACTATGGGAGAGAGGAAAGAATGAAAGAAGAAGTGCATTTTAATGAACAACAAATGTAGGAGTGGCCAGTGATAGACAAAAAGAAGGGAATATGGGAGATCATGGAAGACTGGGAGACAGCAATGAATCATGGGAAGAAGGGAGATGATAGAGCAAAGAATTGTGGGAGAAGGCAATGAATCATGGGAAGAAGGAATGTGACAGAACAAACAGTTCTGGGAGAGAGCAATGAATCGGGAAGAAGAGAACATGGCACATCATGGAATTATGGGAGAGAGTAATAATTCATGGGAAGAAGGGAATGTGGCAGTGCAAAGAATTGTGGGAAAAAGCAATGAATCACGGGCAGAAGAAAAGTAGCAAACCAAAGAATTATGAGAGAGCATTGAATCATGGGAAAAAGGGAATGTGGCAGAACATAGAATAGTGAAAGATGCAATGAGTGATAGGAAGAAGGGAATTTCATAGAGCAAGGAATTAGTGAAAGAGTAATGAGTTGTGTGAAAAAGACATCATGGCAAAACACCGAATATGGTCCCGAGGATTTAGCTCAGTGGTTCTGGCGCCTGTCTTGCAAGCGCAAGGACCCGGTTTCCATCACCGGTAACCACATACAACAATGCCGGGCATGGAGACTCACCCCCAGCAGCAACCAGTACCATATACCGCAGTGCCAGGAGTGGTGGCTCACGCCTGTCATCCCAGCACTCGGGAGGCAGAGGCAGGAGGACTGCTGTGACGTGAGTTGGAGGCTGAGCTCAGGGCCAGCCTGAACCACAAAAACAAAGCGAGACCCTGTCTAAAAAAACCTAAAAAAAAAAAAAAAAACGAACAACAAAAAGCCATAGAATAATGTGAGAGAACAATGAATCATGGGAAGAAGGGAGTGTATAGCGCTGTGGGAAAGAGCAAAGAATGAAGCAAAGAAGTGATTTTCAATGAACAAAAATCGCTGGAGAGACCAGTCCATAATGGAAAGGAGGGAATTTGACCAGAGAATAGTGGGAGAGACTAATGCATCATGGGAGGAAGGGCATGTGTCAGAGCCAACAACTGTGGAGGAGAGCAGTGACTTATGGGAAAAACAAATGTGGGAAAACGCAGAACAGAGTGAATGAGCAATGAATCATGGGAAGAAGGGAATGTGGGAAAGAGTTGTGGGAAAGAGCAATGAAAGAAGCAAAAGAGATTTTCAATAAACCAAAATTTGAGAGACCAATGAATAATGGGCAGAAACAAATTTGGCAGAACACGCAATAGTGGGAGAGAGCAGTGGTTGACGGGAAGAGGGATTATGATAGAACAAAGAACTTTGGGTGCCTTTAACAAATGCTGTGAAGAAGGGATATGGCAAGAAGAAAGGATTATGGGAGAAAGCAACGTACGATGAGAAAAAAAAAAAAAGAAGAAGATTGCAACCAATCACTTGCAATAGCTTGTCCTGTAGTTGAGACAGACAAAAGACACCAAAATTACTCATCTGATCTTAACTAAAATGTTGTAGTACCTCATTTAGATGAAAAGAGTATGTATGCATTCATGACAGTATTCTCCTACCTTTTCTTACCGTTTGGAGAAAAGTCAGAAATTCATACATTTGTATCAATCTGAAAAAGTATTTTAAGTATTTTATTAAGTATTTTAAGTATTTATTTATTATTTATTTATTTATTTATTTATTATTATTTTATTTTATTTATTTATTTTTATTTATTTATTTTACTTATTTTATTAAGTATTTTAACTATTTATTTATTAAGTATTATATTAAGTATTTTAAGTATCAAAACCAAGCTTATTAATAGGTATTATTAAGAAGTCATTATGGACATTTTGGGCCTCTAGGCCAAAGATTGTTTTAAAAGTTAATAGGGCTGAGGACACATCTCAGTTGTAAGTGCTGGCCTAGTACCCGTAGATTATCGTGCTCAGTACTTAGCATAACAGAACCCAGCGCTGGCTTTCAAGGTGCTTTTTGTAATTTCCCTCCTTACTTTGTATCCCACGAGCCTTTCCTAAAATGCAGAGCCAACGCTCCTCACAACAAAGAAAGCAGATGAATGTGACCTACCTGTTAGGCGGCGGGAGTCTTGGAGTCTTGTAAACCAGTGAGCTTTCAAAAATACTTAGTTCTCTGCCTGATTCTTAGTGGAATGCTAAAGCCTGTGAAGACTCCCCACGTGCCGGTGAAAGGCTAAAAGGCACAAACATGTTGGTGTTTGGGCAAGAGAGAGGAAGAATGGAAGGAGACAGGGAAAGGATGGAAGAACGGGTAGACATCCTTTTTCACTTTAAGCTGCTTCCATTGTCAGAGAATATTTTCCTAAAGATACTCAAGTGGGAGGAAATTGAAAATGCTTACAAGGGGAAACAAAAAGTGTAGAGTTCATCAACATATTCAAAGCACATGTTAACCTCTCCCTGTAATTTCCTACTCAGAAAGGACACGGCACACACATGCACAGCTATGAGCGCGCAGATTTTTTTATCATCGCTTGATTATAAGCATGTGTGCCTGGGGCCAACGATCAAAGCAAACTTTTAGGTTTCTCCAATATTGATGCCCAGGTATGACTCCCCGGCCAGTGGCAGCTTTTCTGAGGGTAACTGCCTTGTCCGGTCCACTTAGAACCTGAGTTATTCATTAGGATAAGATTCTTCCTAACTCCAAGAAGGTTTCCACCATCAGAGTATCTCGCAGGCTTAACGGCCATTGTTTCCAGAATGAAAACTGAAATTTAATCTACACAGCATTCCCCTGACGTCCCTGATCCACAAGGTTAAAGACCTCCTCAGTGACAGGCTGCCAGTTGAATAGAGATTAGGTTTTCCTTCACTTGGGGCTGACTTGAAAGGCTTCGGCAAGTCTGCCTCTGAGCCTGGTCCCACGCATCTATTCTCTTGTGACTTGGTCTTGGTGACACACAGTGCCTGTGACATTATGGAACTGGTAGTTTTGGGGAGATCACACCCATCATATTCTCAAGATGGGCGGCCCGGTGCCCTCGCTTCCTAAGCTGATACCACGATTAGGTGCGATGTGTGTCAGAGAAACAATTCGATTAGGCTCTCCATCCGTACGCAAACGCACACACAGCTGTCTTGGGCTGTCTTATCTATCATGTCAGGTTGTGCGCTCTTAGAATTATTTCCACTTGAGATATAGAAGAATGCTCTGGATGGGTTGATAGCATCCGCTTATTTCAAAGAAATGCAATCTGTGTATCCGAGGGCTGCGTGATTACGTCAGGGCTGAGAACGTAACATGAAGCTTGCCCTTCTCACCAGACACTCAGCAAGTGTGTCCAAGCTAATCCCTTCCTCCGACAGCTCAATATCTGTCTTTGTGGCTGAGCCACGTGTCAGGCTCAAGGAAGGCACGGGGTATTTTCAAAAAGTGCCAGAGAGGACTTTCATGTTTCCCGTCTTCCTTGCCAGATCTAATCACCTCAGCTTCGTCAACAGAAGACCTCCTCTACAACATCAGGGCGCCCCCTTGCCAAATCCATTCGACCTGATGCTGTGTGTTAGGTCTGCTCTAAAGCAACGAGTTTGACACAATCTCCATAACTTTCCAGAGGTCAAAACGGAGGCCACGTGGTGGGGAACATACATTAGTTATGGATGGGAAAAGCCCTTCAGTCTTTGGCTGGAAATTTGCACAATCTCACATGGATGTGGAATTTTCTCTGTTCTTCGCTCACCATCACATGAGTCTTGTTGAGGTTCTTAGAGGTGAGAAAATTCCGTTCTTTGTGATCCCAAGCAAAATGTGCTCCTTTAATCCTCCTTGTCTGCAGAAGATTTTGCACAAGGTCTACAACAGCCCCATTTGGACTCTGAGCATAATACAACTCCCTATTTATTTATTTATTGACACAAGGTCTCTTTGTAGCTCAGGCTGGCCCTGAACTCACTATGTAGCCCAGGTGAGCCTCAAACTCACAGCAGTCCTCCTGTCTCTGCCTCCTGAGTGCTGGGATGACAGGCCTGAGCCACCACACCTGGCACTGTGGTACTGATTGCTGCTGAGCGTGAATCACCACACTTGGCATTGTGGTACGTCATTACTGGGGATGGAACTCGGGACCTTGTGTTTGCAAGGCAAATTCTGGAATCGCTGAGCTAAATTCCCAGCCCTACAACTCGTGTCTTAAGCTTTTACACCAAGACACACAGTTATGAACTTGCTCAAAGACATCTTCTTCTCTTCCTCCTCCTCCTGCTCTTCTTCTTCCTTTTCTTCTCCTTCTTCTTCCCATTTCCCATGTAAATGTTCACACACACACAGAGCAAAAAAAAAAAAAAAAAAAAAGGAAGCTCACACCCATCTAACATAGAGGAATGTTATCCAATATAATGTAAACATGTAAATGTCCCATTTACTGCCCCATCAGCCACATGCAGCTATTAAACTCTCAAAATGTAGCCCATGCACCTGGACACTCAAATGTCTCTCCTGACTCAGGGGTAAGCAATCTGAATTTGGAGAAGCCTACTGGCTAGTATCCTGCAGAAGACAAACGGAAGGTTTTGAAAGAAAATGGGAAAGTTTATTTAGCATCCACAGTAGTCTCCTCCTGCAGGCACAGGAAAGAAACATAACACTTCCCTGATGGTCTTTGCCGGTAAGGTTCTGCAGGCAATACAGTTACATTGGGGCTTTTGAAGCCCACAAGAAAGCAGAAAGTATTTCCCAGCCTGGCACCTATAGCTCCTCAGGGTCTACAGGGACTTCCTCAATCTGGCATGGAAGGTTCTCCAGAGAACCCTCCCCCATAGGCAGAAAGATGTCCTCTGCATCATCGTAGAGCACTACTAGATCGTCCGCCCACCAGACCAATCCACCATTTCAGCAGCACCTGAGTCCCCATATTCAATTACCACCAGTTCCCACGCCTACAGTGGTTCACTTTCTTCTTTACCGCACAGCCTCGATGTGCCTGACAATCCCAGGGACCCTGGCAGCCAATGGGAAGGTAAAACTGTCCACCAGGACCTTAGCACGTGGTGGAGACGTGAGCTGAGCTGCGACAGTACTCGGGATCGATCCGTGGGGCAAACACTGAGCCCACACGGGTTGTCAGTTTCTGCTGCACAGGTCTAACTCCAGAGGCCTCTGCCTGGCTCTCGGGTGAAAGCTGACAGGGATCTGTGGTACACAACTACCTGGTCACCTTTAGCCACTATGCAGAGAGAAGGTGGGGCTTTAGCAGATGTCCCAGGAATGGCCAGATGTGCTTTGGAAATGCACAAGGCAGGACGGAGAAAGCAAACCACAGAGCCAAATTCTGTGCCTGTTATCAGGGGCCAGTGATCTAGCTCCTGTGGCTGTTAACCTCAGACTGCTTTTGGAGAACTAATAATTTCATTTCCTCAGAAATGAAATCCTGGGTTCCAATGGCAAAATTTCCCAAGGGAAATGTAGAAAATAACTTACACAAGGGCATGACTGTATGATAACAGGCATCTGAGATGTTGGTGACACATAGTAGAGTGAATGAATACTTTCTTCTGGTTTGAAGAAGCTTAGGGAGAATCCTACCTGGGTACAAAATCACCTGTGGAAGTTGTGTTCATTTATTTTCTTGGAGACAGAGTCTCGGTCTGGAGTTGATGCTGGCCTCAAACTCACAGCTATCTTCTTTCCTCAGCCTCCCGAGTGCTGGGACGACAGGGGTGTGCCACGCCCCCGAGTGGTTTTAGAAATTTTAGGTGACATGGAACACGCTGCTCCTCATTATTAAGTCCTACTACAGTGGGTAGCATAAGCAAAGAAGGACCCCCTCGAAAAGGGGGCGCTTCTTCCATAGGTTTCATTTCTCCGCTAAGTCATTTATAGTGTGCCGCGTGTATTGATTCATGAGAGTGACATAAAACTCTCCTAATCCCCTTGAAAAATGGAACATCCAAGCCACTGCTGAGCACACAGCTCACTTCAGAGAGAATATCCAATCGGCTACACACCTCACGACGTCCAGAGCACTTGTCATTTGAGGAAGGCTTTCTCTTTTACTTCTTCAATATAATAGAGAAGTCTGTGCCTTTAGAGAACACTCATGCCCTATTAGTATTTCCTAGGAAATGACATGGGCTGGATCACTGTGGAGACCAGGATGAAGATTCCTCAAAAAACCAGGATTAGAGGTCCTATTTGAGCCTGCCATTCCCCTTCCTCTGTTAGGGATAAACACGAAAGAATTACAAGATGCATATCACAGTGACACATGTGCATCCATATTGATAGCAGCTCAGTTTATGATTGCTAAATCTTGGGAACAACCAAAGTGTCCGTCAACAGGAGACTGGATAAAGAAGATGTGGTTTTTCTATAAAAGGGAGTATTATTCTGCCATAAAGAATGACAACTTTGAGTTATTTACACTCAAATGAAAGTACCTTGAGGACAAACTCATAAGTGAAGTGAATAGGTCACAGATGGGTAAATACCATGAGAAAATGAAGATGTAAATGAGTTCTAGAATGTATGATAGATATTATGAAATAGAAAATATTCAAATGGAAATGGGGTGGAATGAGAGGGAAGAAAAATATGATGGTTTAAAAAAAGGAAACGAAGCTTATGTATATGCGGTTGGGAGTTGTAGGGTGGGTGGAGGAAGGGGAAAAATGAGAATTAAGTCGCATCCTATGCTGGTACAATTTCTCAATGTTACGTGTGATCGTGATGTGTATATATAATGTACCAATAAAGATTTATATTTTTTAAAAAACACAGTTGATTTTAATTAACAGAAAGAAACTCCTGCCCCATTGATTAATGTTTCATAGGAAATGGCGTGGACGGAAAACGGAAGAGAAGGCAGCGTGAAGGAACAGCTCAAAGAACATGTTCTGCAAGAACCAGCCTCCCTCCGACTTGAAGCGTCAGATGCGGCCGGGCCTTCCCGGGCGGTGAGCGGTGATTGTGTCTGCGGGGTTTTCAGAGATGCAGCTTCTGCTGCTGTTACTAAGCAACGCCGGTGACGCTAGGGCTCCCCCACCCCACCCCCGCCCCAGCACATTGCTCCCTCCCCGCTGAAGACCAAGTGAGCAGGCGACAGCAAACTGCTGCAGCGCCCCTGACCACCAACAATGCAGGCAGGGGAAAGGCCTTCTTTGTCCGCGCGGGGGCTGGGGCTTTTCTCTCTGGCTTTGCAGTCTTACCATCACCCAGCCCGCACGGCTCCGCAGCGAGAGGCCCCCCGAGCTTTTCACGGCGAATTTCACGGCCGGGATGAAGAGCAGAGCTTCCTTCACTGGGGACTAAGAGCCCTCCTTTGTCAGCCCGCGGGGGAGGTCAGGTTAAGCGCCGCGGCAGGACAGCGGGCATCTGTATGTGTTCACACCACCATCTCCTGTCAAGCAGGAGGGAGAGGAAGAGGAACCCCGCGCTCGGTCCCCAACAAACAAATTCCCTTCTGCCACTTGACCGAGTATCAGGCCCATGGAATTCCGCCGCCGACCGTGCTGATGGCCCTACCAAATCAATTTGATGAAGGCTGGCGAGAGGAGTCGACCCTTTCCCACAAGCTCCCTTGCTACTCGTTGACATAAAGAGGAAATGAAACAAAGCAAAAAAAAAATAAAATAAAATAAAATAAAATAAAGAAAAAATAAATCTTGCGCTCATTCTTTTCAGAAGCCAAAAGAACCTATACAACATTTTTTATAAATCGCAACTCTCCAGTTTTCCTGATGGTGTCATAGTTCGGAAATGAATTTGTCTTAATAGAGGAACATTGTCATTCTAATTAGGAGACTCAGTATTCAAAAGTGATAAAGAGTTCATTCTATCTTTTTAAATATTCTATGTAGCATGCTTTAATTCACTGGATTAATGTCAATTATTTCCATAGATGTTAGGTACAATTTCTATTCTAGGAAAAAAAAAAACAGGAAAAGAATCATTTCCTAAAAAAAACCTGCATTGAACTATGACTAAAGCTAGTTTTCAAAGAACAAAAAATAAGTTTTCTAATACAGGAGTGTTTCCTAGTCCTAACAAAATTATGCTTCCTCTTACCATATTCTATAAGATCAGGTCCGTTCTATTAAAAAAAAAAAAAAAAAAGACCTATTACAAGGCCAAGGGAATTATCAGAGATTAGTACATCAATTATATACATGGGTTGTCCAAATGAAGAATGAACTTAAAATAGTAATAATAATAAAAATACAGCATTTTGTGACTCACAAGACTCACTATAAACATAATAGGATATAGGCAGGTATACACAAAGAAAGTCAACACACTGCTGACTACCTAGCTGATCTTTAGTTAAGGCGGGAATGATCGGGTATTGGGGAAGAAATATGAAGAAACTACCATCAAAATATGAACTGACACAACATTGCATTCCTTACGGTCTTCTCATTTATGAGATGAGGTGGGTCCATCTATTCTATCAACATTAATACACTAATGAAAACTGTATCCACTGGAGGATTAATTTTGTGAGCATCCTTGCTTGGTAGAATATTGCATAGGAGTCAATATGAACCCTACAAATCAGGAGAGTGAAATGTAAATAACCCACATGGACATGGACACACACACAAATGCACAAGCTATTTTATTTGAAACTCTTATGGATTTCTTAAGTCCAGGAGGCTATTACCTCAATCACTATATAGGTCACAGATAGTTCAGAATGTTCAGTGTGATGATTTCAGGTTCTGGGTAATGTGTGTGCACTCTGCTCAAGTTTTCTAAAATATTTTAACAAAAATTCCCTCTCAAATTACGGTGAGTGTTTACTGTAGCACAATTCTAAAATACATTAGACATAAACTGAGTGAAAAAATCTCAGGGCAAAATATATCCAATGGACTTATGATTCCACCCAAACTACCAAAATTAGGGTACGAATTTCATAAATAGCATTACTCTTAATGGAAAAAATTTGGAAAAATATACATCAATAGATGGATGAATGAATAAAATTTTTAAAAATATGATGGGCTGGGGCCGGGGATTTAGCTCAGTGTTTCTGGAGCCTGTCTTGCAAGTGCAAGGACCCGGTTTCGATCCCCGGTAACCACATACAATACTAGGCGTGGAGACTCACGCCCAGCAGCAACCAGTACCACATACCACAGTGCCGGGCGTGGTGGCTCACACCTGTCATCCCAGCACTCGGGAGGCAGAGGCAGGAGGATTGCTGTGATGTGAGTTGGAGGCTGAGCTCAGGGCCAGCCTGAACCACAAAGCAAGACCATGTCTCAAAAACAACAACAACAACAAAATAAACAGGGCTAAGAATAGAGTCCCTGCAGTACCACGGAGAAAAAGTACATGGCATGGAAATTAAACCTCAATTATACCATAATGTAAAAATAGCTTCTAAATCACCAGTAAATAATGTATGTAGCACAATGATTAAAAATTAATCAATTTTACATGCCAGACTTTCAAGTCATAAGATAAAGACTCAGGGAGCTCTAACTGTACTATTTTGAATAATTATGTTCCTCTTGACAGACATCTGTACTCCATTCAATGAATTAAGCATGTGGATCAATATCACTAAATCCATGAAATGGGCCCTCCCCTCTCCTACACTTCACCATGATTGGATTGACCAGGTGTGTCCTAACGTAGAAGGCAAGAAAAAGCACCCAGAAGTATTCACGTAACCTCCGTGAGGAATGCGTGTCCATGTGAACAAGATCCCCTTTAATATTAACTTGAAAACAACTGCTTCCTTAGCAATACGCACAATAACGGAAAAGCATCAAGTCTAGAAAATGCTAGAAAACAACTATATTCTTTAATGTTTCAAAGACCAGCTGAAACGCCTTGTCTGTTGTTCGTATAGAGAAAATAGAGCCTCTTAAAAAATGCATGATCCTCTGGGGAAGAAACAAACTTTACATATACCAATGTAAAAATTAGCGCTCCTGCATGAATTCATACAGAGAAGGTTTTTTGACTGGAAAAAAAAATGAGTATTTTTGCCACTCGATATCATGTACCCTGTTTTACATCAGTCAATTCAGTAAAAGGATGTGTCATTTCCAGAGCCCGGTGAACTAACATTTTCAGCTTAAATTATACACTGCGCTAATGGATTGGGCTATGTTTCTGTATCATCATCATTCGGTTCTGCTTCCAGTGAAGCTTCGGGCTGAATGTCTAGGGCATCGTAATGAAGGGTACCGTTCCATCCTGGTATCACATTAGACTGGCTTTCCACGTGTAATTTCAAAATGATTTCATTGCAACTGATTCTCACATGTGTGCTACAAAACAGATGTGTCAGCTTCCTTCCCTGTAACAAAATACCTGAGATAAACCACTTTGAAAGAGGAAAGGTTTACTGTTGCTCCATTTTAGAGGTTCACGGGTGGCTGGTACCATTCCTAAGAAGTCCATGGCCAGGCAGCCAGTGGGTAAAGGATTCAAGCTGTTCTGCTCATGGCCCAGAAGTGAAAAAGGAGGATGAGGGTGGGGCTGAGGTCCAACGATCCCTTTCCGGGTCACAACCACCACGACCAGGATGGAGCTCTCGCTCTAGGCCCTGAGTCTTAAAAGTTTCTACTACTTCCCAATGGCGTCATCTTTCTGGAGACCAACCCTTTGAAACACAGAAGACACTGGGGGATATTCCACATCTAAACTAGAGTAACACACAACTCCAGATCCTCTGAGATTGAGTGAGAGGGAGGCAGAGTGGTCGCTGAAAGCAGACCTCACGCGGATGAGAGAGAATCTAGACCCGTTGTGGTCCAGCAGCCACAGAAACGCCCCAGGTCTTCTGCAAATGTCAAGAAGACATGAATGGAATGTGGTCTCCAAATATCAGCTTTCTGAAAGAACAAAACAAAACAAAACACACTTCTTGTGTGACTGGAGCCCCGGAATCCATACTCAAAACTCCCGAGCTTCCCAGACCTTTTTGATGTTTTAATTCATTTTGAAATCTTTTTTTAGTTTCAAGGGAAGACCTGTGGGCTCAGCCCCTCTCGGCATCCAGTTTTGTATATGTCTTTCCTTGTGGAAGAAGATTTCAGAGACCGCATACAGGTTGATTTTTCTCTGTAATACACTGAGCTGGGAGGAATGAGATTCCCATGAGGAAAACATCACTGAGTCCATTTCGGCCAAAATCTTCTCAGAGGCTGGTGTCTGTAACGCCTCAGAAAAATTACTGTAGTGAGACTCCAGCCCAATCACAAAGGCCATATTCTCAGACACGTTGACCATATTGCCAGCTCCACCAAACTACTGTGCCTCTTGAATGGAGAAGAAATAATCTAAGTTTCTCCAATGGATCCCTGGGAAGGTCTTACTTTTCATTTTTGGAAGATGCATAGCTTGTTTGAAACTCAGAGATCATCTTGCCTCTTGGGAAAAAAAAAAAAAAACTGAGTTTCACTTTACTTTAAGGAGATCATAACCCGGGCAGGAATAGTTGAGTATGATCAGGTATATCTTCTGTGTTGCTAGTAAAGAGCCAAGGGAAGTAGGATGAGTTTGGCATCAGGGCCAGTACACATGGGAAAATTGGAGAAAGACAGTTTCTGGCAGATTACTTTGAATGCTGCAGACCTAGAGATGGTGCTGCTAAGCGTTTAGGAGTTGCTACATGGAAATAATGTCCCATTTCTCAGCATGACAAGTGAATGCAAAGATGAAAGCCCATTCTTCCCCTTGGCTGAAACAGAATGTTTAGAGGCACTGTAGATAGCAATTGCAAGTAACATGAAAGCTACCGGCAAAAAAAAGGAGGACTTGAGCCTAAAACCACGTCTTAAAAGAGTCCCTCTATAAGCTACTGAGACCTCAGCTACGGGCTCAGTGCCTATGTGGTCCAATCTCTTGTGTGAAGAAGGGAATCTTACTATATTTACTGGCAAAGGCAGGAGGTGTTCTGTACATCTGGTGGGGAATCCGTAGGCTTTGTCAGCTCCAACACTATGGGTAGGTGGAGCTGCATAAATGATAATAGCAAAGTCTATCCCGGGCATTTTAGAGTGTAAGCAACTCCTGTAGACTCTACCCACTAAACACCTAGAACAAGTGTACTCGTGATTGATTATGAGAACTCAAGACATCTTCAAACACAGTCTGGTTGCTCCCTAATGCACAGGATTTCCCTAGTTGAGAAGCCACAGAAGACAGTAGTATCATTGAGAACAAATAAACTCCGAACAACCAGCACAGGGTGGCACATACTTGGGAACAAATTCTCTCCATTCTGAAGCACACACCCTGTCTCCGCTATGCTGATTTCCCAAGGCATCATCTGGAATGAAATACTCAGGACCAGAAACAGGTCTGTCTGTATAGAAGCAACTGAGCATCACACCGATGAGAAAGATGTCAGAAGGAAGTACAACACATAAGTACGACCAGCACTCAAAAATAACTGCACAGTTACAAAGTATTTGCATGAACCAAAACTGCGTGTCATAGCACGGTATTTTGGAATATTTATATCAAAGTGAAATCTGTTGGCTTCATAGTGAGCCGAGTATGTTTCTAGCTAAGAGCTATTTTAAGGATATATTCCCCCCCCCCGCTGGCAACAAGCAATCAGCCAGCACATTTACTATATTCATCCTTCTTTGAAAGACACCCAAAGACTTCCACGAAGATGAATGAGGGTTAAAAAAAAATGAATTGTTAATATTGTCCAAATTCCCTCTTGTATTCTGAGGCAAGGAAGCATTTCAGTGCACATATTTCCATTTTACTTCATTTTTCTACCCCAAACGCTCTATTCAGTACAACTAACTCACTGGAAATAAATAATATAAACAAGGCTGCTCATCTCCACAAATGATTGGAAATCCAGGGAAGTTCATTAAATTACAGTGACATTATATCGGGATGGATGAGCCAATTACAGTCATGTTTCCCAGATTAATTTTCATAATGAAAAATAATTTGCATGCTTGCAGTGAGGGCCGATATGATATATTAAAATGGAATAATTACATAAAAATAATTGCATAAGGAAACAAATTGAATTAAATCATGTAAACGCTAAAAAAAAATTCAATTAACATTCGAACTCAGTATTCATTTGTCACAGTTTTTAGGTTTAAAATAATCAAAATAATTTTTAAACAGGCAAAGTTTTTATATTTTGCTGTGCCTAACTCAGGTCAAAGAATAAACATTCTGTAATACGTGTTAACTTTATGTTTGTTGGGTTTTGCCTCTACAATGCATCACTTCATAAAGTTAGGGTTCAACAAAGTCTTTTACGCTGTTTTTATTTAAAAAAGTATTATTTTTTAAATATTGTCATGAACCCCCAGAAAGATCCAGACTGCTGTAAAATAGTCAGTTTTGCTATACAACCTTGTCTCTTTTGTATTTTATGTCTTCATTTGTTTTCCAAATGTAAAAATTGACTTGTGAGAGTAACAGAGAACGGGCCACCTCCCAAGTCAGCATCTCCATCATCATGAGGACCCGCGCCCCATTATGACAATTCTTCAATGCTTGTCAATTTGAATAGATTTTAAACGCCCAGTAAAGTGCAGCTGTGGGCGTGTCTGCTGAGGAGTGACATGTAATTCAGCAAATGGGAGAAGAAGACCCACGCTGGATGTAGATGGTATCAACCAATTGGCTTCTAGTAAGGATGGAATACAAAAGAAATGCGCCTATTTTAATGTATCCTCCGTTGCCTTTGAATGCTAATCTCTAGTTTGTTCTGCTTCCCAACACAGACTAACACTGGTTAGCTCCAAGGAGCTTCCAAGCCTGTGACCTTAGACTGGGACTGCTTCCTTGACCCTTTTGCTCTTTTGCTCTTCTCACTCCTTTCCCTAACTGCGTACACTTCCAAGGCACAGAACTCAGCGTCACAAGCCTGACCAGCTCCAATCATGAAACAGTTGGCTGGTGTTCCTCCTGTCCCTAGGTGACCCGCCATGACACCATCAAAAGCACCCACCCATTGTCAAGACTTGCAACTTTTCCTGGAATAAGTAGGCATGTGTCCTAGGTCCTCTCCAGGCAGGTGCGCATCACCAGAGTATGATGGTGTTTGCAACGCTGATGCTTCACCACGTGCTCATACCACATCTGTAAATGCGCTTTGTCCTTTTCCCCCAAAGACTTTACGGGCAATTACAAGAAGATAAAAAGGCACAGGACAATCAGAAATGTTAAATCTTGATGTACTTGTGAACGACGCAAGCATTTCCCAAGAGTGGAGCGAGCTAGAAAATGGATTATACTATCAAAGTGTAAAGAGTTAAAAAGAGAATGTTCAAAATGTAATCCTATAAAACACAACCTGGAAAAGACACACGGGATGATGACAAATTGTCGATATCCACAGGAGGTTGTCCTTTGAGCTACATTGTTGAATTAAAGTAGGAGAGGTATAGACAGAGGGAGAAAAATCCAATTTGTAGTCACAGAGGGAGTACTGGGTAGAAAAACATTTTGAAAGGGAGTCCGGGCTCAACACAACTAGTTTATCAAAGAGAGACATTTCAAAGCCTTAAAAGAAAAATTACTAATGCCCATTGCTAATTAATCATTCTACGGATTGTCATGCAAATGTTCTCTGGACGGCTTTGATCCACCCTGACACCTGAAAGAAAGCACGCAGTGTCCCCGGCTGTAGAGATGACCAGGATGCAATGGCATGCGGGAGCATACACAGAGACCCTGTGGCTCTGCCTAATACCCTGGGAACTCTCGTGGGTGCGGGTGGCCAGGCAGGAAAAAGCACGTCTGTGTCCCAGCCTGCACGGGGGGCGGGGATCCTGGATGGCTCTGCTCTGGACCTTTCTAACCATGAAACAAGTAGCCTTCTCAAAGGCTGGTGGCCTTCCCATGCCCTCTGCCTTAAAATCAATGCAGACAGTCTCTCACAGCTGCGCTTCAGCCCTTCCGCATGCGTTAAAAGGAGCACTGACGACATATCAAGACCCTGAAGAAGGGGCGAGGTTGTCAAGCAAAATTACCTGGAGACTGGCGAAGTAGTTGAATGCGATAGGACTGTCACCTCAATGATGAGCAAAAAAAATTAAATTATTTTGGAGAAAGTTAAACAAAAATGTTTTGTTTTGTTTCTGGGAAATGTACTCATCCAGGAGAAGTAGTCAGCCTTGTTAAAAATTCATCTTTTTCCTCTGATTTAGTAAGAAGAATCCGTGTGAGCAATGGATTTCTGATTTGTGGAATATTAAAGAGACAGCACTAAAACCCATGCACAATCGTATTAAGTCAAGAAACAGTTTTCCAAATTGAGATGTCCCCATAAAGTCATGCAGTAAAATACTTGGTGGGAAATGGCACATATAAAACTAGGCAAATCATTGCCTTCTTACGGACTTGAAATAAATTCCTGGGTTTTTTTAATAGTTCAATTGACATTTCATTTTCTTTCCTCCAGTCTCAACTAGAACCTGTGATCACAAAAGATCAAAGGTCCTGTCTCCGGGGGTTGAAATACACCCCGTGGGCAAGGCAGCTTGGACAGCAGATTAACACAGGATAATTAGCATAAGTTTTTAGTGTTTGTTTTTATTAGTCATTTGGGAGGACACAAGCATTCCTCACATAGGAAACAATAAGTTCTATCTTTCCAACCCGATGGGAGAGTCTCTGTCTTGGACTCTAGTTTCAATAGCCCTGCGGAAGGCACTGAGTTATGATAGGTGCCTGCTCTCTTTCTATTCTGCGAACACAGTTACAGGACAGCAGGTTTCCATCTCCAGGAAACCTCCACATTCCCTTCTCCTGTCTGAGTTAGCCAATTGAGATAGTCTCTGAACCTCCAATCAGCCAATGGGAAAGAATCAGTGGCTCTGTCTGTGTCAGGGATCAAAGAGCTTATTCTCCTGTGGGACGTATGTTCCCGCTACCTCATGATTTCCACCTTGGCCAGAAGTAAAGATAAAAAATCTTTGCCCTCCTATCTGAGTGCATGCTTTGCTGCACTGATCACTTGTGTCTGGGGGATTATGTTGAAAATGAAGTATGACCGACATTGAAAGTCTGTGAGGAGAAATTAACAGGGAGTGGGTTCTGGAAGCTGGGTCATGACACAGAATGAAAGAAGAATATGATTAAGTAACTGATGCCTATCTTCACATTATTGGGAGGTGATGGACACTTTAAGAGTGGGGCCTCTTGGAAGATCTTTAAGTCAGAAGGTGTGCTTTCAAAGATATTGGACAATCACAATCTCTTCTTGTTTTCCACATCTCAGACATGAGCTGAACAAATTTCCCCTGCCACACATTTCTCCCACGATGCCTGTGTTCCCACAGCAGGAGAGCAACACAGAGACAACCTGTCATGTACTTGGACTTCCAAGTCTGTGAGGCATGAAATCCTTTCCTGTTTATGCTTTGAACTATCTCAGGTACTTATTAGACCTACAGAAGGTAGACTGACACAGAAAATGTGAACATTTTATAGCAGCATGGTTGAGATGCTTCACTGTAATTTCTTTGCTAAATGTAGCATCTCAGCAAACAAAAGCCAATATCATCACTTCTTTAAGGTCCAACAAATTATATCTGTACAACCAACTCTGCTCCAGTAGACAGAAGTAGTCTTGGCACAATTCACTACACTCAGGGAAAGATTTAGTTCCCTTTCATCGTTCACTTCATCATCTTCTGAACTCTGTAGTGCATTTACTGTAGGGCTGTAATTTACAATTTACTATTCATTTACTATTGGGCTGAGATGGAAGGAAGCGAACTCAACTTCTAGTTATCCTTAAACAGCTCAACGTGAATCCACTCTATTTTGTTCAGATTCTGAGATGACTGAAAAGTAGCCTTCAAAAGTCAATGGGCATCTGTTGATGTTATTTGGAGGAGGGACCATCCTGAAAGTCATGTCAGACCTCACACCTCTTCTTACCTCCCGATTGCAACCCATTAGCAGATTGCGTCTTATAGTCTTTCACCTTCAAGATATTTCCTAGCATAGCTACTTCCACACCCTTACTTCTGTTGCTTATATGTGAAAATAAACAAAATGTTTTATTGGCAAATTTTCAAAATATATGTCTCTCCTCTGCACTCCATCTCTCCAATCTATAGCAGTCTGTGCACAAAGTAGGTGCTCGATAAGTTATCATTGCACGAATGGAGAACGAAATGGCATCTAAAGACATCAAACCAATAGCATCCTTTTCCAGTTAAGCGGTGCTCATTTGTTGAAGGTTTGTAGGCTTGGTCCTAGCTGATATTGCTATTGGGAGGTGTGGGCCATTTAGGAGGTTGGCAGGGCCAAACTGGAAGAGCCATCTCATTTGGGGTGTGTCCTTAGAGAAGCTGTTGTGACCCTGGCCTCTTTGAGTCTTTCTCTCTGTTTCCCTGCTCTCAGGAGGTGAGGGCTCAGACCCACCATGCCCTCTCCCTCATACTGTTCTTCAAAACAGGCTTCTTCAAAACTGACTTGAACAGCCATGAACTGACACTTCCTAATCCATAAGCCACTTTGAACTCTGAAGTTGATTTTCTCAAGCATCTCATCACAGCAATGGAAAGCTAACATAAGCAGAAAACGTAGTGCTGCATGCTGAGAATTCAGTGATGACCAAAGATGACACAGAGAACCCGTCTAGGAATTTACCAGCCACATCCCTCAGCACTGTCCCTGTGCAGAATGAAATTCACAGATTTGCCCTTTAAATTCAGTCTCAACCTTGTTACTGCCCGTATACCCAAATCCAAGCCCATCAGATCCAGGGCCAGAGCTAACATAACTTTGGACAAGCCCAGGTCTCCAGGTTCAGAAGTGAACTTCTGTCACTTAGATCTTGTCTAAGTGTCTAACTTGTCACTTAGATCTGCACCATCACATGAGTTGACAGTGAGCAGTGGGTCAGTATAAACAAACCCTACCTCGAAGAGTATATCCAAAGGGTGCTCAGTAAGAGCTAAAAGCAAATGTGCCCTCCCCAAGAAAAATAAATCTGGGCTCCCCCACTACATTCACTCATCTTCTTGCTACTATCAAGGAATATCAGGGATGGGATACAATATAAAGAAGAGACATTTATCTCCACCCAGTTTTGAGAGTGCAGTGTCAAAAGCCCACACCTGGTGATGGCCTTCTTGTAGCAGAACCCTGAGATGGAGTAGAAAATCACATGAGAGAGAGAGTGTGTCTGTCTGTCTGTCTGTCTGTCTTGATTCTCCTCTCCTTGTAAAGTCATGAGGATTCAGCCACAGGTGCTCTATGAGGACAACTTTATCTGCTCAGAATCACTTCCTAAAAGCCTCTGTCTACCATCACGGTCAGATTCAATTTCCAACCTCCTGATACCTCAGAGCAGAGATTAAATGTCACCGCCTGGCCGTCTCTTCACTCTCAAGCCATAGCAACTACTAAGGAACGCAACACAACAAATCACACAGAAGACACTGACGCCATGCGGAAGGCCTGTCTATTCCATCTGCCTTCCAAAAGCTACCTAGGGGCTAAGGGTGTGGCTCCGTGGGAGACCACTCACCTAGCAGGAAAACATCCTGTGTTTGACCCTCACTCCTGCACAGAAGGAAAAATAAAATATAAACAGACATTTAACTCATTTATGGAGTCTGCTTCGGAGTGTGTGCTACAAGTCCTTTTAGAAACACACAAAGATTCTGCACACCTGGGTCTTGGATTTGCCCCAATCCAGAGCAAAAAGGGCTGGTACAGTCACTCGGCTTTAAGAATTAATTAAATATTTCAAAAGCCTGTGCCACTTGACCCATAGCAAATTTAACCATTGGGCTACTTTTTAAAAATTGATTTTATTGGTACATTTTATATATACATTATGATCACAGTCAGCATTGAGAATTTTGTACCAGTGAATGACACACTGTGCTTGATCCTTATTTTCCCCATTCCCCTGCCCTCCCTACAACCTCCGCACACTCCCCATATATATGGGCTTTGTTTCCTTTTTTTACCATCAATGTTTTTCTTTCCCTTCTTCACCATGATTTACCCTTCTATCTACCCCTTCTTAAAGTCTACAGGCATCTGAAAGTTAGGGGATACTAGTTTCACTCCAAGTTTGCCAAGCCATAGTCCAGAAGGGCCAAAGCTGGCCCAGTAACTGTGTTTCTACCACCATACTGTCTGTACTTCCCACCTTTACACTGGGACACCCCACCCTGAGGGACCACCAGAACTCCCCACTGGTTTTCCACTTTGATTACAACTTCCTTTTATCATTCATGTCTCTCTATAAAACTGTGGACTCCATACAAGTTTAACTTGTTAGATTTATCTCTTGGTATTCTGTCAGATATTCAGAAAGTGATTTAATGACTACGTATTCGATGGATGGATGGATGGGTGGGTGGATGGGTAAATGGGTGGGTGGATGAGTGGAGCTTTTCAGATGTGTGCTGTGATAGTTAAGATCTAACATGCTCCCCACAAGTCATGTGTGTCCAAACGTGGGTCTCCAGGAAACAATTAGACCGCATTGTTATCTACCCAGAGCCAAGGGACTGGGGACAGAAAACTCTGCAACCAAAATAACCTTTTCTTCAATTTGTCTTTTGCCACAGGGAGGAAAATTTGCCTAATTACACAAGCCATCCTGAGAGGTATTATGAAACTTCACTTACTGTCCAGGTCTTCCCAGCCAAGAAAAAAAAAAAAATCACCTTTTTTCCCCAAAGAGATAAAACTCTGAATACTTCCCTGGTCATTTACCCTTACTCATGTTTATTTCATTACATTTCTAGAAATGCTGTTGCTATTAAACCCCTACTGGCCTACCAGATCAATGAAACCTCATCTGTGGTGTGTATGGATAGAAAATAAATGGTCGGATTGGTCAATTTAAAGCAGATCTGAGGAATGTTAGCTGTCAGAAGTCATTCCTCCCTGAAGCATTTATCTGTCCATTGTATTGTGCCACAGGGAAGATGTCCTCCTCATCAGTAAGTCCTCTGTCTTTCATAGCAAGACGTCATTGTATCTGTTTTATCTACGTGGGAACCACATTCCAGAAGGACAGAAAGTAGCTAAGCACTAGATTTTCAAGACTAGCTCATCTGCATCTTATTAGGTATACAAGAAAGGTCATATCATCTGATTTAAGGAAAGATATTTTCATCTGCACCAATGAGAACTGTTTCATTTAATACTTAGTGTTCAAATCTATTTTAAAAAAGAAGTAGGTCAAAGCATGTCCAAATCAGATTAAAGGTTTTTTGTAGAAGAGTGAAAATCATATTTTCTCTCTGGTTGTAACTGAGGGAAATGATATTGAATTAATTTTCTGAATAGTAACTTCCTGCTCATTCCAAATAACAACAAAAAATATTATTCCGAAGCTTTGGCACTGAGCAAGGAAATAAACTTGAACAAATGGCCAGGTTCACTGTGAGTTACATAGTTTTATTTCTTAGGAAGTATTTCTGTATGCGTATAAAAACTTTTGCTGAATAAATGGACATTGATACGCAAGGCATGTGCGGTGCTATAGATCTACACAGACCCGTAGGTCTCATGTGCATGGAGCAACATATAGAATTATGACAAGAGCTAATTCTGTTTCTTTTCTAACTTTTAAAAACTATATTGGACAAATAAACACTCTACATATATTTATCACGTACGACATGTTGGTGTAAAATATGTATGATTGTACAATGGTGAAATCAAAGTGAGCAAGACACGCGTGACATCATACACTCCTCACCTGTACCAAAAACACTTAAAATCGGCTCTTAGAGGTTGTCAGAAAAAGATGACATTGTTGTTTGTGATAATCTCCACGCTGGTGAGCTTATTCCACCTGCAGAATTGAAACTCTGGGACCTGCACCCAACCACTCTTTGTGAAATTTCATATCAAAACTCTTGTGGAATAAAAAACACACACAAAAGTCAAGTTCTCATCCCTCATTGGACACCTGAAACAATAAAACATGAAAACTTCAATCCAACCTTCACTGGCCAGGGATGTTTACACACCCACTTCTCTCCTAGGAAAATGTCTCATTCCCAATGATGCTGGTCTGTCACCACCTCCCCAGACACACAGTGAAGATTCTTCCCGCTGCCAATTTCCAGCTCTATGCATGTAAATTCCGCATCCGTCAGCCCCATGCCCGGTGAGCAGGGTTCTTGAGACTGGCTCACGGCACTGGGAAGTTGACCCACACGAGAGAGGTTCCTTGTCAGGTGACCTGAGATCAATGTTATGATCTGTGTCCCTCGCTAGGGGTGCATTTGTTCTCAGCATGTGTGTTGTGAGTCCTTCATGTTAACAAGCTCTGCTGCATCCCAGTGTCTGGGGGAGGTAGCCAGGGAGGCTCATCTCCTGGCCCTTGTGGAAGGTTTTGAGAACCAGATGCCCTCCGCCCTTCTCAGCCTACCGACCAATCAGGCGGCTCCCCAACCTGTTAATTAATCACCTGGGCTGTTGGGCCTGAACACCAGGGTTATCCGGATCAAAACAGAAAGACTCATTCACCAGAACCCATCCCATCTAACCAGGAAGGGGAGCAGAGACTACATTCACCCTTTAGCAACTAGAGGACAACTACAGGAACGGCATTTTTCTCAATGGCTCGGCCAAAACAGCAGATCCACCACAGAAATTAAAATGGAATTCAATAAATGGCATTCCTACTGAGCTTTATGTATATAGTTTATAGCACCAAAATTGTCCGTGATCAAAGATCTTTACATGATATTTGTTACTTTAGAAGTCTTTCAGCCTCAAAGTATAAAGGCGAAATAATGTCATTTTGATACAAAAATCTTTATTTCGAAATCATCACCAGGCTATGAACAAAAAAAGATATTTGACATTCATTTGGAAAATAATATCTAATGCTTTATATATGGCTTACAGCCATTCATTTAATGTGCTCTTTGAAAAAGGTAGGGAAAATTAAAATTCAGGCACGCTGACACTTTAACTGGTCTTATCACGAATGCTACTTTGTTCTTTTGCACAGGGACAAGTTATATAACTTGAGGTGGCTTCAGAAACACGCAGAGCAACGCAAGTTGGCAGCTTCACCACCTTCTGTCTGTTGTAATCCAGTTCTCACTGGAAAGAAAAGCCTCTTGCAGGAAGGATCGGACAGTTTTTCCAAATGCTGTCAAAAGAATGTCCCTCTGGTGTGGACAGAGAGAGCTGGGGACAGCCCAACACACAGGCTTTCTAGTCTCAGGATGACATCCGGTGACAGAAAGGTCACGTTTTATTCTCTCCTGCTTCCAGCCGCCTTCGCCGCACTGGATTTTGGGAGTATGAAGACACGGACAGGGAGTTCTGTTATGCTTCCAAGTGTGAACCTAAAGTTAATTGGGGTTTTATGACTATCTTGGTATTGCCCCCAAATCGTGATGGGAAGGGTGATTGATTCATCTCCTGGCTTGAGTCGTATTTTCTATGTGAGACGGAAGACCAGATGTGCAGGGTCTAGGGGTGGTGAGCTGGCTGGGAAGTTGTGCAAACTAGACAGGCCTGTGGAGGCTGGAATGAGCCCAACACCTTTGCAGGTGGCTGAGCTCACCCACCTTTCTGAGTTCCTCTTCCAAATTCTCCCTATCACCCCTCTGCTCCCAAGCTGTCAAACAGCCTGACCTCACCTTCCAAAGCCAAAGGAGACTTCACAGGCTTCTGCGAATGAGCCCGTAAAGCAATCCGCGATCCATCAACAGAACCTTTTGGCGCACATTTTTACAAGGAGACACTCACAGCCAAGACTGAACACAGGAAGAAGAATGTGTGAAATGCTTTTAGTTTCGTGGGATAGAAAAACCAGAAGCAGAATCAGCCTGCAAATTTGTGATTGCAGAAAAATGTTTCTGTTAAACCCCCACAAAGTTATGTGTCCCACGTTACAATTATTAAGATGGGAAAAAAATGGTTCTTCTCTGTCTTTTCTTCTTTCTGTTAGCATTTCTGTGACCTTCTGAATTCAGGCTTAGAAAACCAACAAGTTTCAGGGACACATCCAAGAACAGTCCTTAAAATGACCACTGAATCCATCAAGTTCTACGTTTGTCTACCCCCTGGCGATTTTGTTTCTTTCTTTCTTTCTTTGTTTTTGTGGTCCTAGAGGTAGAACCTCAGACACGGTAGGCAAGCACTCTGCCCCTGAGCCACAACACCAGCCCTTATTTACTCTCTCGGTTCTGAACCACGTAAATGACACAAATACGAAGCACAGACCTGAGAAATTCCTCGGGAGGTGTGCATGTATGAAGTTCGTATTTCACACCTGGAAATTCCCATATCACCTCTAAAATGAGGGTAAGTCCAGGGATCAGAGTGAAATTCTAAATGAGTTTTGAAGGCAAAATGGAATATCCATCTATTTTATCTCCCCCTTAGGCTGAGCCTGTCCTCCCACCTTTGGCTGAGCCTTCTCTTTCTGCTATGCAGTGAGGGGCACGAAGCCAAGTAGCAAGTCCTCCTGGTGTGAGACTTCTCTAACTGGAGATTCATCCTTCCCAAACAGGACAGGAAGTGCACAAGTAAGTGTGGAGAAACCAACAGTAGCATGCCTCGCTTATTACCATGCATTTTATCTGCAAAATGACCTTTGCAGAAAGCCATATGCTGTTAAGCTGGTACCCTTCCAGAAGTGTAACATTCTGAGAGAGAGAGAGAGAGAGAGAGAGAGAGAGCCTACTATTTTGTAACACGATGTCTACACATTTTCAAAAAAATCACTTTCAGCCAAATCATGTGGCCATATATAAACTGACCACATGCTGCCTGAAACTTTCTAAATGGAAATTGGGCATCTCAAAATGTTTCTTCAAACCTCTACACTCCCTCGACTCTCTGATAGGGCACGCTGACCTTCTCATCGGCAGTTGTGTCCTCTGTGTTGCCATTCAAAAAGAGTCCACTCTGAGGCTCAGGGAGGGAGCTTCAGTGCAAGAGCAAATCTGAGAAGAGTTATGAGCCCTGACTATTGGTAGAACAAAATCATGAAGATCTTTAAACACAAACAGCCTCTCCACTACTAAACCCTTCTATCTCAACAATCCAAAGCGGAAATAGTTAAAAGAAGACTTTGGGTATCTTGACATGTATTACTTTTATTTAAAAAAAAATATTTAATAACTGATGTGCTTATTTCATGCAATGCCCAAGCCACCGTTCATTTGTATAGCCAGCAAATCACTTAGTGTAGAATATTCTGTTTCTTGTATGTCTGGCTTAATATTACCTAATTTGATATGCTCAACAAAAGAGTTGGCTGCAATAGTCCAAGTGTAGCAGTTTAGCAATATCTCCAATTATTCTTTTTAGAATAGATACTAAAGATAAACTGATGTACACTGTTACACTTTTGACTACAGATGACTGTTGGCAAAAAAAAAAAGGTCTTTTCAAAACAAAAAATAAAGTGGCTTGTTTGACATTCTTTGTAAATGCTCATTACTTGTCTAAGTTCAGTTGGACTGAGAGACACACTTTCTCTTTAACGAGATGTTCTAATAAAGCAGGATTTGTGAAGACATGAAGATTTGTAACTGTCATATAACTGTCCAATAAAGCTGGAGAATTACATATCCTTTTTCTTTCTTTTTGTTTGATTCACCTGTGTTGATAAAAACATACTAATGCTCACTGTACTGTTTTAACCCATCAAAGCCAGCCTCCCTCTACCTATTCCCTGTACTCTCTGCCCACCTTTCAATACTCCTATGTTACATTCAAATAAACTTTTTTTATTATTTCACTTCCCCCTGTGAGAAAAGATACGCCGTACCTGCCTTTCTGTGCCCGGATTTTTCTTTTTCTTTACTTAACATAATGACCTGCAGTTACACCCAATTTGCTGAAAAGGCTAGGATCCCTTTCATCTTTCCGCCTGTATAGTATTCCACTATGCACAAAGACCACATTTCCTTTATGCATTTACCCACTGATGGCACCTAGATGGATTCTATGTCTTCGCTGCCATCCAGAGCACTGCTGCCAGAAACATAACCATACATTCAGCACACTGACTTTATTTCCCTTAGACATACCCCCCAAAGGGAGACAGATCACAGGGGGGTGACTTATTTTTAGTTTCCAGAGGACCTCCATTCTTTCTCCAGTATATGGGTGCTCCCTTTCTTGAATCGTTGGTAGCATGGGACCCTTTATCTTTCTAGTAATAGTTCTTCTTCTTAAATACGTCCCTGTATGTCATCCTTAGAAAAATCCGAAGCCGAATGATGATACTATGCATTTCCTTTGCATCTGCTTTCCTCCTCTTCAAAGAACTAAAACATACTTGGGGAGAAAAAGCTAGGGATGCACCGCAAGGGGATAGCACTTGTGTAGTCACTCCAGCTCCTGGAATCCAGCCCTAGGCTCTGAAAAAGATGGGTGAGCTCTGAGGTCCGACCTGTCTCTGATGTTACACATTGATGAATCACTAAAAAACTTCATCAGTGGAGACCAAACGCCTGCATCACTAGGCTGCGGGACTATAACACAGACTTCATCAAACCAGTTCTCCACTGGAAAACATACTCACGTCTTCAGGTATGAAGACAGAGAAATGTATCACTTCCCCTTTCGTTCTTATCACCTGTTACACAGAGAGCCTCTCTCTGCTTTTAATGTGCAGAAATTAACCGAGGCCAGTCATAGCAAAGAGTTCATCAGCTGTGGAATCTGTTACCAAGAGTACTGATGAATGACAAGAATGACATCACCGGCCAACAGAATCATTGAGGCAGAAGTCAGAAAGCGCTCGTGAAAGTCAGGATCTACATCTCCCCACTCCGACAAATCCACCTTCACAGGCACAGGTGACCCTCCTCTCTCTCCCGCCCCTCCCACCCTTACTTCTGTCCTGTCTCAGTCCTCTGGAGGCTCCACAGATCTTTTGGCCACCACAGATGGACATGTGCCACATCTGTGCTGTCCAACACCACAGTCTCTACAGGTGGACACGAAGCGCTTGACCTGAGCCACGTAGATGCCAATGGCCTTTGCTTCCTCTTGGGAAAAGCAAGTGTCCCCAAACATGACCAAAGGTCCCCCAGGGCTCAGGATGAGGGAGGTGAAGGGAGTGGGCAAAAGGACTTCCAGTTGAAAACCATCAGGCTAATATAATAATTTGCATGCTAATCAGTTTCAGTTTCGATGGACAAAGGTGGCTGGTTTTTACCATATTGGACAGGATGGCTTTAACACTTACTGTGATGATTAGAAAGAGTCGGAAAAGACTGTTAACAATGACACTGGGAGGTGTAGACTATTTCTTTTCTAAAAGGGTCGGGATAGGTTAAACAATGTAGTCTTCCATTTTATTTCTTGGTAATTATTCCTTTGCAGTCTTTAGCTCGGAGCGACAAGAGACCATATCCCAGCACTGTGTACAAAGGTTACCAAAGTGATAACACGAGGTGGGATGGACGGAACTTCAGGGGTTTTCTTTCCAGACTTAGCCACCCAGTGAAGGAGTAGACAGATGGACAGCCAGCTCGCAGGAGTAATGTCCAGAGCCAAAGGAAAGTTCAGCACCTGTGACCACCCCCCTGATCCATCTGGACCCAGGAGCGGGCCAAGTCTGTGTTCCTGCAGCAACAGTGACCTGACCCACAACCTCTGTCTTGGTCCCCACGCTCCTTGTTACACCGGGACAGGACACCATTGGCATTTCATAGATGGTTCTTTGAGATGAATGGAGCCTGTTCCTCCTTCCCAGATAGGGTAGATAGAGGGAAAAAAAATCCTGCCGTTTAACCCCAACAGCAAACTTCAGGCACCTTGAATATTCTTCGATGTGAATCCATGTCCTAATTGTAAAATAAGGAAACAAACAGCTATCTGCTTAGGTTATTTAGAAAAACTGGAAAGAGCACGAGACCAGCTGAACCTCACCCAACCATTTTCCATTCCCCAAACTTCGAGTTCTTCTACTGAGCCCAGCCACTTTTCGTGTTCGAAAAAAAACGAAACAAAAGGAAAAAAACAACAACAACAACAACAGTGCCAGGTATAGTGGCTCATGTCTATAATTCCAGCACTCAAGAGGCAGAAGCAGGAAGATTGCTGTGAGTTCCAGGTTTGCCTGAGCTGTATAGTGAGCTCAGGTACAGCCTGAACTACAAAGCAAAACCCTGTCTCAAAAAAAAAAGAACAAGAAGGAAAAAAGACAGTCCTGCTTGCTCTTCCTGAAGCTCAGGGGAGGAACTCTGCGGGTCATGATCCACACAGCACAGATCTGCTTCCCACAAAGACAGACACATAAAGAGTTACCCACAGCCATGCAGATGAAAGAAGTCGTAACGGAAACTCACCCACCGGACCAAAGCACTCAGACTCCATGGGTCATATAACCTGGATGGAAGGCATCCCTCAACCCGAACAATCCCTCCAAAACACTGCGACGCAAACAACTCTAATGAGCAAAAGCAATCATCAGTCATCTACAATGTGCCGAGGCAATTTCCGCTGGACAAATACTTCCAAAAGCTTTGGTTCCTATGTGCAGTTATTCAGCTGTAGGCTTGACACTGCCCTGCCAATCTCCATGTCTACAATTTAAAAAGAAAGCAATAATAACGACGATTGATGAAAGTCGGCTTAAAAGACGGCAGCACGCCCAGTGAAGAAAGCCAGACAGACCCCACGGGAGTCCCCTTATGTGAGGTTCCCAGAGTGATCAAACTCGTAGGGACAGAAAGTAGAAGGACCCCTGTCAGGGGTTGAAAATGGCAAGTAGAAACTGAAGTGTTCAGGAGTTGATCATTCAAGTGTCGAACATGAAAGGGATTCGTGTTTTACATGAAGTGTCTCTATCTTTAAAAGATCCTAGAATTCAGCTTAGGGTGAAGGATAACTTCCACTAAGAGGAAAATATATAAATAAACAGAAGTGGCTACCCTGAGGAGTGTGGGAAGGTCACAGTGCTTGGTTGCAGGATGACCCTGGAGCCCATTAGCAAGCTGTTTCCAGATGGGACACTCTATCCACAGCCTCAGGTCTGCAGGTGGAACTTGCTGGTACTCAGAGCAATGGCCACGGCCACTAGGCATCCACTGGGACTGCAATGCCAACGCCAGACCTTGAGCCTGCGCCAGTTCTGAACACATCACCAAAGGCCTCATTTTAAGGTCTGGGTCTTGGTGCATCTGCCCATTGTCACGTTCTGCCACTGGACCGTGGTGACATGTGGTCTGTGATGGTAAACCAGTAAAACATAACCCCAGACACAGTCCAGGGTACTGGTCGAGAGTGCGAACATCACACATGTGCCTCTCTGCACGATTCTTGTACTGGGAAAAAAAATTGGGGTGAGGAGTAGCTGACGTCAGATAGCTCCCTGGCTGCCCCCAAGGGTAAAGCCAAGCATTAGTCAAAACAGAAAGTGAAATAATTTAAAATCGTGTCTAGAAGAATTCTTCCGATCAGAGTATTATGCCTATACTGGGTATTATATAAACACTACCCTCATTTTCAAACAAAACATTACATCATTGTACCCTCTCTCCAGGGGCGAGCCCTCCACCAGGGAAGCCCCAGGCTTCTCAAACATGAGAAAATACTGTTTCTAACTCGGATAAGTGAGGAATGACTGCTTTGGGGCATCAAGCATCAGTCATTTTTTCCTGTGTGTCCGTTTTTATTTTAGATTTTGAGCGCATGGATGATTTGAAATAAGACCCACTACTACTGTTCCTGGGAAACCTAAGAAAGTGCCTAATGAATGAAACCGTTCATCCTCAGTAGTGGTCCTGCTAGTGGGACCGACCGCACACTGACATCTCTCTCTAAACTCCTGGGAGAGTAGGACACAAACTCTCTTTGCCGGCGGTGTCACTCACGGCCCTGCTAACTGCCTGGCCAATGAGATGAGAGAAGATGGGGTGGTAAGGGTTGTAACTGAGCAGAAACTCTGAAGGGGTCTTCTGGGTGTCTTCCCTGGCTTAGGAACTTTCTGCATTATAATTTATCAGGAGCTAAATGGATCCAGCCCTGCCGTACACGCAGCACTATGACAAGCCCAGGCAGGAGGGTCACCAGCTCAAGCCCAGTCGGGGCAACTTAGCAAGCCCCTGCCTCAAAGTAAAAATAAATAAACAAATAGTAGACAGGTAGCACAGTCCAAAGGCACTGGGTCAGTTCCTTAATGCAAAAAGAAAATGTCTTATGGTATGCCTGGTAAGAATAAACAAAATAAACATTTTCAGACATCACTTATTTGGCTTCAAACTTACTGCTCCATGAAACAGAATAGTGGAATGGGAGGGGAGCAGTTCTAACGTGGGAGAAAGCCTGGGTTTGATCTTTGATACTGAAGAGAGAGAGAGACGCGAAAAGGAGGGCGGCGAGACAGACGGACAGACAGACAGACAGACAGACAGAAACAGGCACAGTGACACAGACAGAGAGACAGTGGCAGAGACAGACAGGCCCTTGTACCCCACGCTACAGACTGTACATTTTTCCTTTGAAAGTGTGTATCCCTCTCCTCTACTAGAAAGGGGGAAAAAAATGAACGTTATTTTTGTTTTCTTTTGTGTTGTACCAGAGATGGAACTAGGAACCTTGTGCTTGCCAGGTAGGTGCAGCACCACAGAACTACATCTCCAGTCCAACAAATCTTATTTTTAAAAACCATTCTCTATCATATATTTTCCAGGCACTTTTGCCAAGCTCACCACCTCCAAAGACCCCCTATTCCTTCTTTTATTGAGATAGTTCTTCACAATGAGTTGCGCCTTTCTTAAAACGGTACAAGAGCTGTCAAGTCCACTTAATTTTCTGAGTACTTGCTATCTTTGTGTGATGACATGGATTAGGTAAAAGTATCAAATACAATATCTAGGTATTTTCTCCCTTAATTGTATTTTGCTATAGGCCCTAACAATAGACTCTAAGTGAAGAAAAGAAATATTTTTTTCTTCCCCCGACACTAATCTAGCCACTTAGCGATTCCACATAGTAGAAAGAAAGGCACTATCAATTCAAAGAAAGAAAATATATCTACCAGACTCTCCTAAAATCCAGTTTTCAGTGTTACCACCTGTGGCACTGAGCTGCATCTTACCAACCTTCCATCTCATTACCCTGGGGACTTTAAGAAGGTCACTCTATGCTGTGTCTTGTCACAAAGAAACCCAAACACCCTTCATCCATTTCTTTATCATCACAGAGAGATGTTCTAAAAGCAAACAGTACTGACTCATGTGACAAGTCTCGCCAAGCTATCACTCCCAAGATATAGGTCATATACCAACACCATTATCAACATATTTGGGGAGTAATCCAGGAGTAATAAACATGTTATATAACTACGAAGGTAGGTTAAATAAGTGAAAGAACAGTACACATCAGAACATACTTTCTCAGAGTGCAGAATTTAAGAATTCTAATGCAGATGACTAATTTTACACCAAATCTACGCCTTGTGCTCTATCGCTTCACTGAACCAAAACTGCCACACACAAGGGAGTTAGGACGAAAGGTGTACTTCTCGCGCACCTTAGGGTTCACCTGTGAGAATATATAAAGAAGAAAAAAGTGAGAAGATAGTGACTACAAACCCAGCTTCTTCCTAGCATATGACAGAGATTCAATAATTGGCCTCGAGAGTCGCCACACATAAACGATACGAAACGGTGCAAAGAAGGAAAGAAATAGACCTGTCCTTTGGTGAAAAAGAGAATTTCATAGAAAATAAGGTGTGTGTGAGGTATGTGTGTGTACGAGAGTGAGAGAGGGAGGTAAGAGCAACAGATGAATAGCTGTAACGAGAATAAACACATGCTCTGTATCAGGTGCTATTGTAGACACACGAGATTCATTAAGCCACACATACTTAATTTTACAAAAGCATCACATGGCCATAATAATTATCACACCAGTTTTTTTTTTGTAGATGAGAATAGCAAGGCAAAAAGAAGCAAAATAGTATGCCCAAGATCACACTCCCTAGAGCAGAGAGGGTGCAGCCGACTAATTTATGAACTAGCGAGGGCCCCTGATGTACAAAAGTTAGACTTGTATCTTTTTTCAGTATTTTTGTGGCACAAAAGCAATACCTGCTCCATTCTCTAGGACATGTTATGATGTAGAAACCACTCTATGAGGTTCAGTAGACTGGAAGCATCGGTGAGTTTTCCCCATAATGATAGTTTCAACTTAGGATGAGTTCGTGCTCATTTGTGTTAGAACTCAAGTGTTTGTTACTGCTCTCCGGGGGTTATCCACTGAGTTCCCACCACTGTTGTGGTTTAAGATCTAAAATGTTCCCCCAAATTCTCATGTGTATGTGTGTGCGGAAGGTCACTGGATGATGGAGATGCTGTATACACTGTCAGTGGTTCCGCTGACTGTGCTGTTCGGAGCGAGGGGCCTCCTTCCCAGCAGGGATCTGGAAGGACGGAATCTTGTTCCCAACTTTCCTCTCCTCCCCTCTCTTCCCCCTCCTCTGATCTCTCCCTTCTCTCTCCTCTTCCTTGCTGCCACAACATGAGTACATTTCCCTCCTCCATGCCCACATACCACACAGTTTCTGCCCTGCAGCTGCCAACCGTAGACTGAGGTCACGCTCCTATATAAACCTTTCTTCCTCATGAGCTGATCATGTAAGTATTTTGGCATAATGATGGAAAAGATGAGTAGAACAATAGGATATTTTCTATCTATCCATCTGTCTGTCTGTCTCTGTCCATCTACCTGTGTGTCTGTCTGTCTATCATATCTCTGTCTATCCATTCACGTCTATCTATCTCTTATCTATGTATCTATCATCTATCTATCCGCGCATCTGTCTATCCATCTAACTGTTTATCCATCCACCCGTCTATCTATCTATCTATCTATCTATTATCTATCTATCTATCCATTCATCCATCTAACTAATCTATCCATCCATCCATTCATCCATCTATATATCTATCTGTATATCTGCCTATCTGTCCATTCATCTAGCTCTCTATGTATCTATCTATCATCTATCTCATCTGTCTATCTATCTGTCTATCTATCTGTATCTCTGTCTGTATATCTGTCTGTCTACCTATCTATCTATGTCTGTCCATGTATCGTTCGTCTGGCTGTCTGTGTGTGTGTCTGCCTGTCTATCTAACATCTATCTGTCTCTATCTCTCTATCTATGTTTGAAGGTCTCGCTCCATCACGAAGTTGCCCAAGCAGGGCTCACACTTGTGAACCTCCTGACCTAAGCTCCGGGGCTGGGTGCCGGGATCACAGGTGTGTTCGCATGCGCCGCTGCCCTGCTCCTGTGGACCACGGGGAGTGCAGGAAACGTTTGCGTGTGGCTGTTTAGAATTCCTCTGGGACTTGGCTCACGCTGCAGTGAATCCCTCACTGCTATCATTGTGCAAGGAGAAAGAGCCAAGAGCTGAAGAAGTCAAGAGTCACGCAGAAAACGTGACCCGCCGCAGTCCACCCCTCCTCAGAACCATCTCCATAATCAGTGGGCAGACAAAAGTCAGAGAGGGTCTCCGCCATTCTGTCTCCGAAGGACAGAGAAACAAACTACGGACACACACTACGGACCAGGCAGTCGTCCGAAGCGTGAAAAATACAGCAAACCACCGCGTTTGTGTAAAGGCGGCCCCGACCTGGACCGGCCTTCAGTCTTCAGTCACAAGCCTTCCCGGAACTTTCGAAGCTGCTCCAACCCCGGCTTTCAAGATGGCTAAGATTTACAGTTGATTAGGCTGCATAGTTCACTTGCTTTCTCAAAAGGCGCCACGAAAGGATTATTTCGGTGTCCAAAGAGGCCCCGGAGAATAGAGGGCTGCGCGCGGCCGTAATGTGAATTCCCGGGACTTGGTATACTGTGTTCAGTGAAGCAGATAAAGCAAAGTTAAAGAAGCATTTAGGGCTTCAGAATACCAGCCTTAATAAGTATCTTTTTGTGGAAGGATTTAGGAGGAGGGGAGGGTTACCCTCGGCTTGGGCATTATTTCCTGGTACAAAAAAAAAAAAAAAAAAAAAATGTGCATAGAGTTGGATGTAAAAAGGCAAAACTCACAGGCCTCCCCGATGCCATTCCGCCAAGGAAAAGTTGCTGAACACATCCTCCCGCCCCGCCACCCCCCAAATGCCAAAGCATGAATCTTCACAGCTTAATACTTGTGAAGCCATTGTTAAGTTTCTCTTGGGAAACGTGGTGCATTCATGTACGACTGACCAAGTTCAACCGTTCGACTGTGAGAACTCCAAGCCGCCCAGCCACCAAAGGCTGGACCTTTATCAACAGGCTGGGCCGAAAAACGAAACGCCAAGTGTGCAAGAGCAGCCGCATTGCTCATTCTTGTGCACAAGCTGTCATCCAGGTACCCCCAAAAACTCTGCACCAGGCTGAATCGGGGCGCATGGGCAATCCAGTGACATTTGTAAAGTGCTTGGAGCCAGGCTCGTCCTTGACCCAGCCTGTCTGTGTAAAACATGCTCCTCTTCGGGGAAAAGGTCGCTGTCCCGTTCTTCTAACCACTAGCAAAGCACTTGGATTGCAGTTAGCCTTCCCCTTCAAACCTGTCTCGTGTGAATATAGACACAGCGGCGTGGACCATGCTGCCAGGATCAGAAAACTCTCTTCGCCAGCCCGACTGTGTCGCGTGAGTGGCATCTCCATTGTCGTTAAAGAAGTTGAAGCCCAGTTCATCAATATTTATCTCTCTATGCTCAAAACATTCAACTTGGACTCCCATAACCTCCGGCAGACCGAGAGAGAGTCCTTCTTAGAAATCAGTGTAAACATTTACTATGATTGACAATGGAGAGAAGAAAGAAAGAGACAGAGAGAGAAGAGGGAAGAGAGAAAGGCCTTTACAAAGTGCACATTTAAGGCCTTTCCCCCCCACACAAATGGAAAATGAACTTGCTCACACTGGTAGCTGGTCTCTCAAAGGACTCGACTGAGGGAAGTTCTTTCTTTATTGTGTCATTTTAAAGACGATTCTTTGACCTCTGCTCTTTATGACTGGGGCTCTGGGAAGACAGGGACAAACCCCTTCAGCTCCGGTGGCCGCTGAGAAACAAAAGCTCTTCACCTTTGTTCAAGTTACCTCATTTCCCATCCGCCCTCCCCGTGCTCCTGGATTCCAAGTCTGGACTTTGCTCCAGCTTCTGTATCTCACCCAGGAGCCAGCATGGACCTCAGCGGCCACGATGCTACCACTGTGCTTTTCTACCGAGTCGTCGGCACAGAAATCGTCACTTCCCGCCTGAGACCCCTGCTAGGAACAGAGGTGCCCCATTGCTTCCTCTTATTTCTCCAGGAGCTACTGGATTAAAAAACCATAGAGCCCAGCATGGTGGATCATGCCTATAATTCCAGAATTTAGGAGGCAGAGGCAGGGGGACTGCTGTGCGCTTGAGGCTAGCCTGGGCTACATGGTGAGCTCAGGACCAGCCTGAACTGCAAAAGAAGAACCTGTCTCAAAAAAAAAAGAAAGAAAGAAAAGAAAAAGAAAAACAAAAGAAAAGAAAATTCTCCAATCGTGTACGATCCAGCACAGTACATTCATAAAAGAAAGAGGGTCTTATTTATCTAAACGCCAATTCTACCAAGAAAACACTGGCTGTTACACAATCCCCAGAATCTCTAAGCTGAAAACAAAAGACAAAAAGTTAAGTTTCCTCTTGAAAACATCATGGAACAAATGGCTTCGACAACTCCAAGATCACATGGTGTTGCAGCAGCGTAAAGCCAGGAAAAAGTGCTTCTAACGGGAGGACTGTGGGGTGAGCATCATATTTCAGGAGTGTGATTGATCAAGGCATAGAGTGTGGACCTTATGAAAGGACTCGTCCATCCATCGGGCAGGTACAAATGTTGTTTCTCTCTGGGGGCCTTGGTCCCACAAGGGTAGGTACCATGAGTCTGACGATCTACTTGAAAACCTCAGTCATGTGTTGGCTGGATTGTCACTCCACTATCAGCTCTATTGTTACTACACTGGTATTTGTTAACCAGCAAAGCTGTACTAGCTTTTTTATGTGTGTTTATTTTTTAGTTTTTTGAGACATGGTCTCGCTTTAAAGCTCAGGCTGGTCCTGAACTCAGCTACCCTCCCGTCTCTGCCTCCCACATGCTGTGATTACAGGCATGAGCCACCACACCCGGCATGGTGGAATATGGTACTGATTGCTGGTGGGCGTGAGTTGTCACACCTGGCACTGTTGTATGTGGTTACCGGGGACTGAACCCAGGAACCTGCGCTTGCTCAAGGCAGGTGGTAGAACCACCGAGCTAAATCCCCCAGTCCCCAAAGCTGTGTTAGCTTTGACACTCACCCTGACTTTAAAGGTTGTAATGAAGACATTTGACTGAGTTAAAAAAAAACAACTCTTCTTGTGCACAGATGCACACCAAAGAAGGTGCAGGGACTATGGGAGTGATCAAATTTCCTCTCAGAAAAAATGATTTTCTCTTCCATCCCAGAAGAAAACAAGAAGATCAAACCTGAATGTAAAATATATTGACATAGTTGACAGTCGTTACTCATGAGACGAGTCAGGCTCTGCCTCATTCGCTAGGTAAAAAGAGAGAAATCTAGACAAATTATTTCACTTTGGGATTAGGAATCTATATCCAGGCAAATTAGATAGCAAGGAGTAACCATATTCACGCAGATCACAAAGTAGAACTAAAAGTGAAGAGTTCTTTTCCTGTGAAGATTGCACTTTAATTCCTACAGAGACGTAAAAAGTCTCCAAGGTGGATTATGCGTAAACCTAAATTAGGTTTCCCAAGGCGAATTCTAATGTGTGACCAGGGCAAGCGGATAGACTTAAGCCTTGTTCTAAGGGTTCCACATAAAATGTTTATATTATGTGTGTAGAAAAGTGAATACTAAATTAAAGGAGAGATACACCCCAGCGGAGACCAACTGTGACCATGGTAGCCAGAGAGGCATACACAATAAGACTTTCGTCTTCAGTCTCGACAAATTCTGACCCACCCAGCTGTGGAAATCTAGTGCTTTCTCTTTTCTCAAACATAATGGCCCCCAGGTTTCAACCAGGATCAGTGTTTTTGGTCTTTGTTTTTCTTGCCATGGCCCTATCAAACCCCAGCCTCTTCAAACAGCCAGTGCCTCTGCATGCTTGGCAAGCCTTCTGATAAATACATTACAACTGTAAAACATCTGTCTCGCTGTAATCACCATGTAATACAACTTGACTCCGAAGGTTTTTCGTATGTTCCCAACAGATTCTCTTTCTATAGCCAGCTCTGAGGAGCCTCCCTCCAACCGCGAACCAAATCAGAGATTTCCGTGGCGTCTTCTTTCATCGCACAGGGAGAGATATGAATAGTAAGAGATTAGGACAAACTAAGGGGAGAGACTTACACAGGGCGGCTTTTTCCCTCCCACACGTCTCTCCTTTGAAGTTTATAGCAGGTGGAAGAGTCTTTCACACCCGTGAAATTGACATGGAAAATCAGAAACACATTGGCCTATTAACTTGTCAGACATAGGATTTAAATCTAAATTTTTTTTAAAAAAATTCTTCGCCTTAAACATTGCATGCTACCTTCTCGCAGGGATTTTTCCATGTTCTTTTAGCAGACAGATTAATTTTGAAGTTAAAATGACTCGGAATGTTTCAGTTTTCCCGTAGGCCAAGTCAGTCAGCCCCAGACCCGTGCATGTTAGTACGTTTGGTAAAAGTTCTCAGTATGAAGGCAGAAAGCACTTGGCGCAGGAATGACGGTGGTCAGGAGAAGCATAAACTCCTCTGTGAGCACACATTATTCCTAAGAGGCCTTTACTGGAAATCTTCAGCAGTTACTCTCAAATCTCAACACACTCTCTCTGCCATTTATGAAACGGTAAGGTGAGATGATTGATTGATTGATCGATTGATTGATTGATTTAGCTGCCCTACGGGGAATTTTATCGGGGGAAGGGTCTGTTTCACATTCTTTCACATTTTTTTTTTCTTCTCTTTTTTTTTTACTCTGGCTCTACCTTGCTGCCAGAGAGGATAGACATCAAATGAAGGCCGCTGGAGATCGATGTGAACGGCGGCATTTTTGATTTAGCGCTGCTGGTCATTTCAACTGCTAAAAGCATAGTCCACTTTTTGATGAGCACAAAAACGCTGAGTAAGATGTGTAAATATCGTATCTTTTCTCTGGTGTGAGAAAATGAAGATGTAAATGAGTTGCAGTATGTATAGCTGATATTGTGAAACAGAAAATATTTAAAAGGAAAGAAAGTATAGGGGTAAATAACGAGGAGAAAAAAAGAATGTGACAGTAATAAATTAAAAAGGAAACAAAGCTTATGTATATAGGGGGCGGGGTTGGTAGGGCGGGTAGGAGTATGGGAAACAAGTGAGAATGAAGTTGTGTCCTGTACTGGTATGAATTCTTATTGTTGAGTGCAATCATATTGTGTATGTGTAATGTACCAATAGAGATTTCAGTTATGAAAAATAAAAACAGCAACATACAGGAAATGGGGCTACTTAATATCTTTTGTCACCAATCCTTACTAATCATGTTAATGTAATGTTGAATCAATGACTTTTTCTAGAGAGATGTAGTTGAAAGATCCAATGTCCTTTTGTACGCATTCCATAAACATTCTTAAATCCGCCCCTGGCTCAAGGAAATAACAGGATATTTCTCCCTTCCCATGTTAGCATTTTATGTTTATCTTCTCCTAAGTTATAAAGATGTGCCCTTGACCTGCAGAAATACAAAGGTAGGAATCCAACAGAAAGGGGAATTTGTTGTGTCCCACTTGAGAACTGTTCCACAGGGAGCCAGGGGTTTGAGGGACCTGAGCCTGCACATCTGACAACTATTTCCCAAGGTGACTTTAACCATGACAGAGCTGAAATAACTGTGAAGTTGCTCCAAAAGAAAAGGGCTAATATGTAGACGTGAGATTCCAGGTTGAATTTGCAACTTTGCCACGAAATCAAGGGACAGTAGAATACTGTCCTTTGACCTCTAGCACCTTGTGGCAGAGGCTGGAGTGCCAGTCGGGTACCACTGACACTGCAGAGACTGTGATGGGTAGTGGGGACTCTAACGTTAAAGTGATGAAATGAAAACATGATTTTCCTGTCTGTACAACAGTCAAAGACTTGATTCAACGCATGACAATATCAAAAAAGGAAGGCAAAACCAGGGGCTAAAGAAGAAGTATTGAGATAGGTAGAAAGTGGATACAGCACCTGAAATTCTGACCCGTGGCTCATCGGGATGTAAAGAAATAAAAGATATTTCACTTGGGCTATTATCAGGTAAGTGGACACACAATGTGTTCTGTTTTCCTACGTTTCCTTTTCTGCTCCTAATTCACGTTTTCTTTGGATCGGAAGCATTTACAGTCATTACTGCGTAAGTCATGGAAAGCATTTATTACAAAACAAAACTTCCAACAGGCAAATTCAATTTATGTTGCAGAGGTCTGACCCTTGTGCAATACATTTTGCAGATGCCAAAGCAATCCATCCAGATGTTCATACAAGCAAAAGCAATCTCCTTCACCTCCAAATTTGGCTCTCAGGAACCCAAACGAATGACAAAGGGATGGAAGTCATAACCCTTACAAGAACTGAACTCCCACTGAGATCAAAGCGGCACACCAAACTGCTCACTACGATGAGGCCCCAAATTCTTGCATTTCAACAGACAAACTCAAAACCAAATGGAACAGAAGCCAAGAGAGGAGGGTGCCAGCCTCAGGGGGCACAGACGGATGAGCACCCCTGCTCTTGTGGAATGCCAGAGTCCCACCCTGGTGCCAGTGTTGTCACAGAGACTGTGACAGGGAATCGGGACTCTAATGTTAAACTGGCAAAGTGAAAACACGATTTTCATGTCTGTACAACAGGAGCGTGTCAAAGACTTGATTCAACGCATGACAGGTCTTGTGGCTTGTGTCCAGATGTCTTCCTAAAGCCTCATGCGGTAATAGGTCAGAGGTTTTTTGGAAGTGGCTGCATCTCCAGTGCGTGATGCTGGAAGCGACTGACGATGTGATAGTAAGCATTGAGGTACTAGCGTTAATGGTGTGCATGCTACCAGTCAGTCCCAAGGACAAGTAGCCTGGATAAGTTGTAAGAGATTGAACATTGCTGGTCACTTGCTTGCTTTTGCTGTCCTCTGCCTGCCATAGTTCTTCCTCTGTGACAGCCTTCTGCCATGCCACCGTGCCTTGGAGCCAGCCAATAATGAACTGAAAACTCTACAAACTGTGAGTCAAAATCATCCTTTCTTCCTTCAACATTTGGGTGTCTGGATGGATGAGTGGATGGATGGATAGAACGATGCACAGAGAGATAGAGACATAGATACATAACAGATGAGATAATAAAAGACAAAGATGAAAGATGTTCGGTGACAAAAAGATAAGAGTTAGATATATTGAGAGATGATAGATATGGATAACAAATAGATGATGGACATGATAGGTGGGCAGAAAGATAAGACAGACGTATTCACAGATGATTAATAAATAAATTCATGTGCTGGCCTGATTATGAATCGCTGCAAATGGTCTATTTGTGGAGGAAGTATCAGTTGTATTCCCACTGGACAAAATTTGAAGGAGAAATCCAATGGACATATTGTTGATGGACATATACACATTCTGACAGGGATAGAAACAGGGATAGACAGTTCTACAGATAAAAACCACAGCGATTGATAAGTGGACGAGACCACAGTCATCCTCCAGGATACCTCATGATCCAAGGGAGATGCTAGAACTCCCTCCACTGGCATGCAGAAAAGAGAAAATAAGGATAAGCAAATGTTTCTAACTAGATATTTCTTTTAAAGATACTTCTCAAAAAGCCTTTGCAGTAATTCTGTATTGCATATAATGGTCTAGAAATTGGTTCCGTGCTTATATTTAGCAGTAAGGGAGCTTGTGGCTTGGGGCAATAGGATGGCAGTCTTAAGGCCTTGCATGAGCCATAAGAGGGATGGGCTAGGATTTCTCCGACTTGTCACCACTGCCATGGGAATCCGGGGAAGGGGGTTGGACCTGTGCATCCCTACCTCTGTATCAGCATCTCTGTGGTTGAATCACTAAACATCACCATTTCCCATTGACATTTAGGGCAATTAAAAAATGTCCCCAACTACTGGGAAAAGTCAGATACACACGCTTAAATATCACATGGTTTCTTTTATAGGAGAAATTCTAGTTACAAAAAAAAAGGGTAAAATAAAAGACAGATAATAGAAAGTAGAGAGATCAATCTTTCTCAAATGGAAAGGAGATCAACAGGTGGGAGGGGCAGACAAGAGGGTGTTGTGTACATGCGCCAACTCCACACAAGGTGTGTAAACATTATTTAACAGCATCCATCTATTAACTAAAACATTATGAAAATATAAAGAACATAGTGTTGAAAGTTGTTAATCTGTAGGGAACCTACTGGTGCGGGAATAAGTGGTGGAAAAAACTTTATCATGTCCCAGTATACTGCCTCAGTGATTTCAAAATCCTCATCCAATATATTCATGCCTCAATCTCCCTATTCACAAAATGGAATTACTGCCACTTAACCATGACCTTATTGATTGATCTAGGGGCAAAAGGGAAAACTTACACAGAGACATGGACACTATCATTTTCTACAGATGCATCCAACTGTGATGATTCTCAAAGGAAATAAAGTTTCATTCACATAAGATGCCTGCTTGGCATCCCAGGAAAGCTCAACTCTGAAACTTATGTGTCAGTGGTATAAAGTACCACAGAATTTCTGATGGAGTGAGCCGGGACTTCTGGGTCGTTGCTCACTTTCAGGTGAAACAGAATTGATTTCTTCTCTTGTAAAACTCCAAGACTCAGTTCAGCCTTCGTCATCCTATTGCAAAATGTGATTTAACAATCCGTGATCCTGGGAGTGCAATTTTCCTTCACTGCCATGTTTAAAAATAGCACAAATGAGCCTCATGTTTCTCGTTTCCTGCTAAACTGTTAAAAAAAATAACTTTTTGATGGACAAAGGAAAAACTTGAGTCTAAAAAGAAAAAATACATGGATGTAACAAGCTACCACTGGAACAAAAGAATACAGTGCTCGGCCGGGGAGTTAGCTCAGTGGTTCCGGCGCCTGTCTTGCAAGCGCAAGGGCCCGGGTTCGATTCCCCGGTAACCACATAACAATACTGGGTGTGGAGACCCACACCCAGCAGCAACCAGTACCACATACCACAGTGCTGGGCGTGGTGGCTCACGCCTGTAATCCCAGCACTCGGGAGGCAGAGGTAGGAGGATTATGATGTGAGTTTGAGGCTGAGCTCAGGGCCAGCCTGAACCGCAAAAGCGAGACCCTGTCTCAAAAAAAAAAAAAAAAAAACCTAAAAAAAAAGAATGCAGTGCTCACACAAATTTGGTCAGCCTCGTGGCAAGCTGTGTGTTGCCTATGTGTGCAACATATATATACATATACACATCTGAATAGAATACATACATACATATGTGTGTGTGAAATCTGTATATTTCAAAACCTCATCTGATATAAATAAGTTACCCATGATTCCAGTGGAAAAACAATCAATACACGAGATAGAAGAAAATGTCTTGTCAAAGCAAATGCTTAGCCTTTTACATAAAGAGTCGATGGATCAGAAATCAGGGATTCCACTTCTATTCAGGACCCACAGAGTCACGGACGAGAGTGCTGTCCAGCTGCACAGCATGTGTCTAGCATGTGCGAGGCCCTGAGTTGAGTTCCCAGCACTGTTAGAAAGAAGGCTAAGTTTATCCTCACCAAAGTATTTCACATTCACTCGCTCACTTACAACATTGTTTGGTTTTTAAATAACATCATATTTAATAAATGCCCCAAGGCATGACTAATTGCATGAATGTATCGGTGTAAGGAATTTTTTTGGTATAAGAATATTCTATAGATAAATGTATCTAAGAGATGTGTAAAAGCAGCAATATTCTTCAAAAATACATTTCAAGGGCTGGGGATTTAGCTCAGTGGTTCCGGCACCTGTCTTGCAAGCACAAGGACCCGGGTTCGATCTCGGTAACCACATACAATACTGGGCATGGAGACTCATGCCCAGCAGCAATCAGTACCACATACCACAGTGCCGGGCATGGTGGCTCATGCCTGTAGTCCCAGCACTCGGGAGGCAGAGGCAGAAGGATTGCTATGATGTGAGTTGGAGGCTGAGCTCAGGGCCAGTCTGAACTATAAAGCAAGACCCTGTCTCAAAAAACCAAAAAAAAAAAAGAAAAAATATATATATATATATATATTTCAGTATATGTATTCCCCAAGTGAAGTCTTGCTTGCTTGTAATATATTGCTTCATTTAGCCCTCATCGTAATGTCTGTGAAATAGAACTCTGTAAATATAACAGTTATGTCATCAAAGTTGTTCTAATTATGTTCAGCAATGTCTGTAAACTTTATTCATGTATATTTTAGTCTAGGTAAAGTACTACCATATCATCGTGAGTGTGTGAATGTGTATTTGTGTGTGTGTGTGTGTGTGTGTGTGTGTGTGTGTTTAAAATTATGATGTCTGGGAACTGTGAGGAAAGTTACTTTACCGAACATGTCACCGAATCTAATGACAAAGTTTAGAGGATGTGTATGTGTATAGCAAACAATCCTTAGAAACATAAAACAGACAGCTCCTTAAGGCATGAAGTTATTTAACCAGCAACTGCTGTATGCCACACAAACAACCCAGAAAAAATTTAGATATTAATACAACTGATTTAATAGTCTGGCCTAAGTGCAAGGCATTCCTATTTTAAAGATTATTAAAAATTACAAGATAAAGAGAAAATGAAGTAGTCCACAGAAGTATGTATTCCTTTATTTTCACTGCAGCGATCGCTGCATTAATAGACGGTGCAGTGACAAAATATCATAATGCATTATTTTAAAGTATATTTTATTCCCTTAATATTGTTCTACAATCCTATAAACACTAACAGAAACTGGGTATGTGCGAATTCTATCTACCATCTTTGTAACTTCCTCTGAACCTATATTGCAAAATTTAAAGTTTTTAACCATTTTAGTGCAGTCGATTGAAGGAGACATACCTTAGAACAGTGTTTGTGGTTCTGGCACCAAACCAAGGAACCGTTGTTCTGCAAAAAGAAAAAGAAACATCAGTCCATTAAATAGTTCTCTGGCTGAGAACCACACACATGTAAATGCACAATTTTTTAAAAAATTGCATAGCAAGACTGATTTCACAGCGCTGAGGTTTTCCTCTTTCTGATAGAAAACATGTTTCTAATGTGAAGACTGCTTCATTGATTGCATGATGGGAATAAAGACACACAATCATATAGATCCCAAAAGTGTCAGCAACCCTGACAGTGTGCTGAGCAATGAAAAGACAGACACGCGTGGAGAAATGACCTCTAGACGTTTATTCCACGGTAGGCCGACTGGTTATATGTACAAGTTGGGCATCTTGGAGGCTTTGATCTCAACCAATGCACAACAGTAGGAATCTGTGCTTTGGTGCTCTGAGCGGCATCAGTAGATGATTTTTACAACATATCAATAGCAGAGAGCACACCCTCGCTATGTGCAAAATTACAAGATAAAGCACTTAGCATTCAATGTGCTTTTCCTTTCCCCCCAGCACTAGGATGTTGACTTACTACCCTGAGCACTAGATTCTCTGGTTGGTAACAAACTTGTTCCACACAAGGAAGATGTCAGACGTGGTATTTCCTTCAGCTGGGATATCAGAAGTCAGACTGATATCAGAAGTCAATATCCGTATGTGTTGGGTCACCGCACAAATGTTTGCAGTTATGAGGGAAGGAACCTGAGCCCCTGCTATGGATTTAAAAAGTATTTTTATAAGCAGGTTTATTGAGATATAATTCACATACCATAAAACCCACTCATGCAAACCATTTAGTTCGATGGCTTTAGTGTATTCTCAAGGCTGTGAAACAACCACCACTCTCTGACGTTAGATTAGTTTCACCAGACCAGAAAGAAACCCATTATCATTCAAAATCACTCTCCATTTCTCTGCGCTCCCAAGTCCTCGGAAGCTGCCAACCTGCCTCTGCAGATTGACCTGTTTCGAACATGTCATGTGAAAGAAATCACCAACACGTGGTATTTTGTTTTTTACTTCCTTTCATGAAAATAATGCTTTTCGTCATGCTAATGGTACAGTATTTTGCTTCCTCCATGTTTAATAGACAGACGTCCCCAATCTTTTATATTGTCAGATTTCTTTGTATGTAGACACCATATTTTGATCATTCTTTTTCAGTAACATATCTTTTTTTTTTTTTTTTTAGAGGTAAGGTCTCAGTATTGTAGTTCAGGCTGGCCCTGAGCTCAGCCTCCAACTCATAGCAATCCTCCTGCCTCTGCCTCCCAAGTGCTGGGATTACAGGAGTGAACCACCATGCTCAGCGCTGTGGTATGTGGTACTGATTGCTGGCGGAAGTGAGTCTCCACGTCCAGTATTGTTGTAGTGGTTGCCTCAGGAGACGGAACTCAGGACCTTCCGCTTGCAAGGCAGACACTGGAACCACTGAGCTAAATCCCTAGCCTTCAGTAACATATCTTAAGATAGTCTTTGCCCCATAACAGAACTTTAGTTATAGGGTTCCCAATAATTCTAAGTGGATCTCGGCTGTATAGGTTAGAAATCTGTCTCTTCTGTCTGAAGATTGTTGGCTAAAAGATCTGAGTCCTACATTCATCCATGAGCTACTCAGGCTCTCTCTCTTTTGCAGCTTCGACTCCCAATAATTCCAACAAGTATGTAGGATGTGCGCCAAAATAGATTCAGCTTACCTACCTCGACACTGAGTCCCACACAACCTCTTGTAATCTGTCCATCTCTCTGTCTGCCTATTGGTGGATTGATCCATCTGTTCAATGGTCAGACAAATGAGGAATGAGTCTGGTGAAATATGTGAACCAGGTTTGATTTTGGGAGGCGTTTTGATCTTGGAAATAATTTGATGGAGAAAAGGTCAAAGCTGGACACACGGTGGGCATGGCCTAATTAGTGCAGAATGAGCTGCGGGCGGTAAGGAGGCTGGTAGGAGACATGCTGTGTGTACTCTGGTATTTTAAGAAGGGAGCCAATGGGTTGGCAACAAAAGTAAAGTTCACCAGGATGGCCTACAGATGCAGGGATGGTCATCTATGAGGTAACAAGCGTACCAAGCAAGGCTGGAGATTAAAAAGTCGAACACGCACAGCGGACACCAAGGGCAGAGAGAGCCACTCGATACTCACACTCATATGTCACCGAGGAAAGGTCCGGAGGTTTTCTTCTTTTTTTTTAATGTGTTATTTGCATTATTATGATTTTCCCATTACGGAATACAAAATTTAAACACAGAAAAGCAGAAAGGTGTACTAATCTGGCCATTTCCTTAGAGTGTTGGGACTTGCCCGGCAAAACAGTGGGGTAACCAGGCCAAGGGGCGAGGATTAAAGAAATATATTGAGACAGGAAAGTTTAGGGTTAGAAGGACTCATCAGTCAATACTGAATGAGTGCCGTGTTTATTTTTAAGCCTCTTTAGACATCTTTTAGGCAGTGCTTAAATGCTGGTTAATTTTGCTTACATGTACAAAAGTAAAAAAAAAAAAAAAAAAGCAGAATCAATGTGGTTACATACAATAGACAACACATCATTTTTTAATCATTTCTTTTAAGTTATTCCTTGCTCTCTGTTATCTACTTAATGAATAACTGTTTTCTTGACTTGCCTACTTCAAGGTTAAAAGAACAGGTGGCTATCGCTGTGTATGTCTGCTTCTAAGGTCACAGTACAGAGACTGCAGTAAGTTGTTTTCTGCAGAAAGCAGCAGTTGTTTTGAGGGAGGGGAACAGTACTAGGCTCCGATCCAGGAGCCAGTTTAACCCCCTCTCCCCTCCTCTGGCAGACACTAGGAAGCATCCAGTTAGCCACAGACTTCTTGAGCTATCAGGGCAAAGCCCGCCCGAAGCAGACTTCCAGGCCTGCTGACAAGGAGGCATGGCACTGTAGGAAATGGCTCCCAACATTAGAGCCGCTGTCCACATCTTGGTGTTCGTCACGCATTGATTGATGCCTTTAATTTGAACAGGACTAGAGGCCTCCAGGGTGGTGTTAGGCTTTGGGGACGTCGCGGGGAGCTTAGCACACACATGGAGAGTTCCTTCAGTTTACCCTGAGTGATGCAGACTCCCACTGGGACTTCTCACAGCCATATCCAGGAGGCTAAATCCTGGCCTCAATCTGAGCACCACGCCCATCGCTCAGGAGCGAAAGGCAGAGAAACCCCTCCTAGACTCAAGGACAGAGCCGGTGGGCCAGCGCTTGGAGCCTGGGTCAGGCCACTTGCTGAGGACTTCCCCCAACCCCAGCTGGGGTCTTCAGACCTTTAGCCTCCTGTTGGCAGGATCTGCTCTGTGGAAGAGCCTGTCTCTCTACGTGAGCTGTCATGTCCATCAGCAGGTGTTGCATGGCTCTGGAGAGACGCTCGCACCCTCTGCTGCCCTGTGACAGGTATTCTTGTGCCTGAGTCTCAGGTGCCAGCATGGACACGGGGCTGCTCATTGTTATTAGTATTACCTTTGCCTATCTGTGTCGTCTAGCAACAGAGCAGTCATTGCTTCTCTGAGGACGGCATCTGCTTGCAGTCACCCAAGAATGGCTGTATAGGCCATAGGTGTATAGGTGTATAGGCCTATACGTGTAGTTTACAGGTAGTACATGTGTTTAGCATATGGGCTCCCTGAGTTGGAGCCTGAGCTGTATGCACCTACACATACACAAACACCACATACAAGCACACACGTACACATGCATAAGTGCACACACATACCCACATATGAATACATAAGGATGCATGCACATGTGTGTACACATGCACAAATGCATGCCCCACACACGTGCCCACATAAAATGTGCCGCACCTGTGTACACGCAGATGCATATAATACACATATGCCAGTCCACGTATGCACATATACACATGCAAAAACATATTATACACATGAATAAACACATGAAGGCACATGCAAATGCCCAGGCACACACTATAGCCACTCAACCACACACACGCACACATAAACATGCACGTACGTAGACGTGTGCTTATATGCATGAAAGTGCATATGCATATAAATACACGTGTGCACATGCACATACATGCAGACACTTGCATATGCACCCATATGCACATCCATGTGTGCACATGTGTGCATGGAAGCACATCCATATGCACATACCCATGCACATACATGTACACAAATGCATATGTGTACACACACAAACAGACAGGATAGATAACGGTAAACACTTGACCTCAAATTATTTGTTGGCAATATATTACCGTGGGAATATGCCTTTGTCATTTATTTCTATCTCCTAACACTTTATTTAGGGACGGGATCACTGTATTTTCTAGGCTGGTAGCAAAGTCCTGGACTCAAGCTTTCCTCCTGCCTCAGTCACCAGAGAAGCTGAGACCACAGCCTTTGTCTTTGGCTCCATCTTTCACGACTAGTGTCGTTTCAGTTATTCTATCGACCACCTTTATATGATAGGTACCTGCCTTGATATTTGGATAGCTATCCTGCATAATAATGCCGTATAACCACACAAACTTCATCTGCCCATTTTGTAGTAAAGAAATTGAGAAGGGGGAGGGGAAGAAAGGAAATACGCAGAACCTCGAAGCCAGTGAACAATTAAATGAAGGAATAAGACTGCCCTGTCAGGCCTCTGAAGGATCCAGATGTATGATGTTAGAAGAAGAGGTAAGTACTGATCCAGAAGATTCAAAGACGAAGATTCCGATAGGGACAGAAGACAGACAAACTCCTGAGCCCTTCATCTGTAGCTCATGAACATACTCCTATAAGTACCCAACGGTTAAATAAAAGCAGAGAAGTAATTCACTGTATATCTCTCTATTCACTACCTTAAAATCTGGAGTCAGATGCCTTCTCAGCTCTGCAGAGTGACGTGGTAATCATTTAGGATGTATCTGTCTAAGAGCGAGTAATACAAGATTGCTTAGACCTAGATTCATATAGCCCACTTCACCTACCTTCAGGACTAAGAACATCAAGATTGGGATTTACGGGGATACCTCGAAGTCTTGGCTCATTGTTCCAAACCTTGAATTCTAGCAGAGCCTTCACAAGACTGGGACTGTGCCAAGCAGAGATAATCATCTCAGGGAGATCAGAATACAAGCGACGAGGACTTCCCCAGAGCTACCTTGCAAAAGCAGAAACTGGGCTAATGATCTGCCCCCAGGAAACATGAAGGACCTACCCTGGACCACACTGAGGTTTCTCCTCCTCTTTAGAGGCCCTGGCTCTCACCCTATCTAGTGACAGCTCTAAAGTCCATGCTCAGGAAGCAGCAGATGGACTAGAGGAGCTGGAGAAGCGAGGAGAATCCAAGAAGAGACGGAGTAAATAGACAGCAGATTTTGACTTATCCGTGGAAATACTATTTTTATTCAGTAAATGTCAGCGTTCATACTTTTTTAAACAATAAAAAAGGATTAGAGCAACATAGTACACCTTAATTAGCTTCTTCTGTTTCCTTTGACTGTAGCAAGAAATTTGGCAAATTTCAGCCAAAGCAGTCACAAAGAATTCACCAAAAATTGCCTTCACTTGCTGGGCTTCTCTTTCCAAAAGCAAACTGCATCGCGGCCCAGGATGGCTTTCCTCCCTTCTGGAAATCCTATATGCATATCCTACTGTCTCACACATGCCCATCAACACCAAGCCCAACATCAGCCTCAGCCTTATCATCAACATCAGGAAGACTGCTAACCACAGAGGTGGTCTGCCTATTTGTTTAACTTTGACTAAAACTTCATACCAATGTATTATCTCAACCAAAGCATTGCGATTTAAGCAAAATTTCCCACTAGTCATAAAGTGAAAAGCATGGACATTGCAAAAGAAGCATTTGGGGCAATTGCCAGCCAGCATGAAAGATTATTATGATTAGGATTTTTTTGTTGTTGTCAACTACTAAAGACTGTTTAGGGAGATTAAAAAAGATAATCCATGCATGTTATTTAGCAAAAGGGTTGACGCAGAGTTAGATGTTAGGGGGGGAAAAATGGCGATTACCACTGTGATTTTGTTATTTTTCATTACTATTGAATTTTGAAGTAGATGAATGATTCTCTACTTGAAATCTCCCAGCTTTAATGGGTAGCACTGATCCTACACTAACTGATTAAATCTTATTAATGATATTCAGAAATATATTTATCTACTTGCAGTGCTGGGGGTGGGATCCAGGGCCTGGGTAGTAAGCCTTTTACTGTTGATCAGGATCCCCAGGAAGAAGTATTTGTGGACTGGCTATCACGTTTTTCTCCCTGGTGCCGGCACATTTGTCAGTATGATGAACGGGGCACAATATTGCCTCCTGTCCTCATTTCCGGTGATTGGCCACATGTCTGGCGAACAATTTGCATATTTTACCATTTGTGTACTGGAGTATTTACCATTTTCATGCATCTATTAGTACCACTTAGTTTTAACGATCTTTTATGCACTGCACAACTTCTCCCATGTTATTTGTCTTTTGAATCTGTTTCATAGACACTTTATCATAGAGAAATGTCCTACATCTGCATACCATGCATGTCCATAGTATAGTTTTCCCCAAACCGTGTCTCTCCTTTCTTTTTAAATTGTGGGTTTTTAATCTTTTTTTTTTTAACAACAGATCCCCCAGCCAACATTATTCAGCTGTTCAGCACTTTGGCAGTCACACATCAGCCTTTATAACGTTGCTTATCTCTACAGAGGAGGTCTAGGAGCCACGTTTAATGAATGACACTGGGGAGGGTGGTGAGCCCTCGCCCACCTGGCCGCTCTTCTCCAGCCAGGTGTGCATAGTGTCACCATCTACCTGTGCAGTAGATTACCTGTAATGCTCTTTGAAGGGAAGAGTAATGGAAAATTCCAGGAATTCAGCATCTTTCAACACCCTACCCCAGGGGATATTGTTCCACAGATTATAATAGCCTTCACCACCTAAGCTACCTGACAACAAAAATAAAATGAGACTATTTGCAAGGAAGTCTCATTCTGGCTTAAGGCCAGCAAAGATAAAGCATCAAAAGACCTTAGGCTAGAAAGAGGTTTGTCTCTCGAGTCATTAGTGTAACCTCCACGTAGGATCAGACAGCAGGGACTTTCATAATTATATAAAGTTTACATCCTGTGTTTTATTGCTTTAGCCAGATCAAACAAGAAAGTGCATCGAGCCAACTTTCAAAGAGTTTATGTAAGTTCTATCAGATGCACCCAGCTTTAATTTCAATGACATTTTCAAAGTCTCTCTATTCCTAGTCTTTTGATTTTTCTTTAAAGAAAAATAATTCTTCAAAAGCTTCCAGCAAGAAAGAAGAAAACACTTCATTTAGTCAAAGACAACCCACATACAAAGGATAAAGATAAAGGAAAACTAGTTATCGAGAAGCCAACATTTGAAAAGAGAATTATAAAAGATCTTATGCATCTGCTTTTAATATAACCAGGTGTTGGCAGAAAATAGCCAATATCCCTGCACACTTCCAGGCACACAGCATTAAGCTACTGTCTGAACACAGGACCCAATATTTGAAACAAATATCCTAGAAAAACCCCACAACAGACCTTAGCTGTAATACTCAAGTCAACAAAACTATAAATAATTAGCTGTGATAACAAAATATGGTGACTGAGAAAAAAAATTTTTTTAAAACTTAATCACAGTTAAACACAGATTACTATGTATTCCTGCTTACTTTTTGCATATATATATATTTTAAATTTTCTTTATTGGTGCACTATGAATACACATGATGATCGCATTCAACATTAAGCGTTTGTACCGGAATATGACATGACTTGATTCTCATTTTTTCCCTCGCCCCCCCACCCTGCATCCTCCCTACCCTCTATATACACAATTTTTGTTTTCTTTTTTCTTTATTTTTACCACATTCATTTTCCCCTCGTTATTTACCCTTACACTCTTTCCATTAAATATTTTCTATTTCACAATGTTTTGTTTTTTGAGACAGGGTCTCACTTTGTGGTTCAGGCTGGCCCTGAGCTCAGCCTCAAACTGACATCACAGCAATCTTCCTGCCTCTGCCTCCGGAGTGCTAGGATTACAGGCGTGAGCCACCACATCCGGCACTCTGGCATATAGTGCTGATTGCTGCCACACCCAGCATTGTATGTGGTTACCAGGGATCGAACCCAGGACCTTGCACTTGCAAGACAGGCGCCGGAACCACTGAGCTAAATCCCCACCCCACCCCTCCCCCTGCTTTTAACAAACCTAGCACCTTAGCCCTGCCTCTTCCTGAAGCAGGTCTGTAATTCTTGTTTCATGAATATCTTCAGCTGAACTGTTGGACTCCGTGGCCTGAGTGAACGGCCTGAGTGAAACATTGACCTTTCATGACCACTCTGACCTTGGAAAGGAGACACAAGTCACATGGTGCACACATGAAAATTCAGCCACTCAGGAGGCTGAAGCAGGAAGGTCACAAGTTGTTTCAGGCTACTTGAGGCAACTTAGGCACACATTGCCTCAAAATATACGTACATACGTATATGTATATATATGGCCAGGCGTTTAGCTCAGTGGTTTCAGCGCCTGTGTTGCAAGTGCAAGGGCCCAGGTTCAATCCCCAGTAATCACATACATAATGTCGGGCATGGAGACTCACGCCCGCCAGCAATCAGTACCACATACCACAGTGCCGGGCGTGATGGCTCACGCCTGTAATCCCAGCACTCGGGAGGCTGAGGCAGGAGGATTGTGATGTGAGTTGGAGGCTGAGCTCAGGGCCAGCCTGAACCACAAAGCGAGACCCTGTCTCAAAAAATAAATAAAATAAAATAAGGGTCCTGGATATGGATTCTGGCTTAAGGATGAGGTAAATCTTAAATTTTCTTTTGGTTTGGTGTGTGTGTGTGTGCACCAAACACACACAAAGAGTAGATTTGTTTCCTACAGAGAAAATGTTCACGAGCTTCACCAGGATAGCACTAGTAAAAGGAAGAAAGACTTGCATTCAGAAATAATCTAGTAATTATCTTTTTATAGGTTATAGATGACTAAACTCATCTAGAAAAAAAATTTACAGGACTGTAAAGGCCAGAATGCAGCTTGTAGGAAAACACCACGTTAATATTTTACCATGGATTTCGCCAAGAACATTCTACATTCCTATAAGTGACAGAAGACCAGAAAAGGACTGAGATTTTTCACGACCGATTGTGTTTATTCAAATACTGAAGCCCAACCTACCTCCAGGAAGAAAGGGTGGCCTCTCTTTTTTTTTCGGTTTTTTTGAGACAGGGTCTCGCTTTGTGGTTCAGGCTGGCCCTGAGCTCAGCCTCCAACTCACATCACAGCAATCCTCCTGCCTCAGCCTCCCGAGTGCTGGGATGACAGGCGTGAGCCACCACGCCCGGCACTGTGGTATGTGGTACTGGTTGCTGCTGGGCGTGAGTCTCCACACCCAGTATGGTATGTGGTTACCGGGGATCGAAGCCGGGTCCTTGCGCTTGCAAGACAGGTGCCGGAACCACTGAGCTAACTCCCCGGCCCAAGGGTGACCTCTCTTAGGGACCCAACTTTTACCTCCCAGGGGATCTGCTGGCTTCTGTCCATCCTCGGATAGCCGGGACCTCATGTATGGAAGTACTCAGTATGCCTACCATTGGGTATGATTTAGAGTTCATACATAGGTAACCTGCCCCCAGCAGCACATCATAATGGGAGCTGGAGGTAAGGCCTCTGGAAGTGACTGGATTCGATGAAGTCGAAGGGTGAGATCTCCTCACGGAATCAGTGGTTTTGGGAAGAAGAGGAAGAGACCCCCAAGGGGTCACCATCGCTGCCTCCTCACAGCATGCCCTTCACCACGTCACGGTGTGCTGTTGTGTTTCCCGTGGAACTCCAAGCCAGACAAACGTCTCCGCTCCATCGCCTGGTGTCGAGTGAACTGTTATAACAGCACACGATATACTATAGTGGTATGAAGACTTATTTTTAATGTATTAGTTTGAAACTAATTTACATTCAGTGTTTTATATTCTATGTGGAATTTGGAAGGAGTTTCTATTTTCCAGCCAACTCAAAACATCTCCCCGAAGTCATACAGAACCCCAGAAGACCAAGGATGAAATAGTGCTTTATCTGACAGTACATCTAATTTTCAGCAGATTTGCTGGGGCAGTAAAGACAATAACTGTCCTACAGACAGACATGAGGAGTTAGGTAGTGCAATAAAGTGAAACAATGCTCAGGCATTGTTCAAGGGAAGCTTTAACAAATAAGTGTCTATAAAACTTCCATTCTCCTTACACCCTTTTGGCAGACACAAAAGAAAGGGGCCGATGAATTCAGACGGCAAAACGAGCATGCCCAGACATATCTCTGCAGTCTTTACCTTTCCTATAAATTGTGGGTGAGTTCACCTGCATTCACGAATCTCTCCCCCTCTACCATCTCTCCGTCTGCCTGGCTGCTTCAAAGATAACCGCAAGATGTCCACGAGGAAGGTAGAATTCACTTGGACACACCCGCCCCGGTGTCCGACCCTTCAGGAGAATCTTTCCTAAAGGAGGGTTGTTGACAAAATTGACCTAGGGAGCGGATCAAGGAAATACTATGAGGGAGGAGGCAGATGGCAAGACATAGCGACGTGTCAAGAAATCTCTGGTCAAATGACACATGGAGTCTCTGGACAGAAACAGGAGTCCTAACGATTCCTTTAAAATTTCACGTAAAGCTATATTTTGTCTGGGTGCGGTGGTCTCTGATTTTTGTGTCCTTGAATTCCTTGTGGCATCTCTCAAGGGCAAAGAGGCAAGGGATCCGGCAAGATTAAATTTTAATTTTCTGCCTGAAAATATCCTGTCCTCTAATGAACTTAACCCTCTCCTAACTCTCTCCAAAACATTGACCATACCAAGGGAAAAAGTCAAGCACAGAAGAGGAAAACACAACACAGACAACTCACATATCATTATGTCAAAGACTGAGAGATGCCCAACGCAATCGTAGTACCTGACATGTCCGAGGAAATCTCCAGATCAGGAGAAACGCAAGACATTCCAGACCACGGTTTTCCCTTGGTAAATGAATAAGCTAGGTCTCAAGACACCAGAAGATGTGCCAAAGATCACTGACTCAAATGAAAAGACTATTCTAATGAAAAACACGCTTTGCTCGGAGGCAAAACCCTTTCTTTAAAACTCTGGGTCAACCAAGCATCATAAGCTCTGAGCATGTAGAGGAAACAATGAATGTTTCTTTTCTCAAATGAAGGGAATACCATTTCTATAAGATGATTAGACATGATATGAGGGCCAGCTGTACCCACCTGTACTGCAGACCACCTGGACACAGGCGCTGACCGTTCACAAGGACGCTCTGCCGCTGGGAGTGGTTTCCGATAACAGAAACACGGGTCCCAGTAACACCTGGAATCCAACTAGTTGAATCACTTTATGAGCAACATCCAGAACTCTCTGAGCAGAGTTGAATCACTCTCTGAGCAACATCCAGAACTCCAGGAGCCCTCCATCAGTTTTGATATCATAATAGAGAAACAGTCTTCTATTTCTTTTGTTTGCATGTTTATGAATTCGTATATCATGGTGGTGGTTTCCAGTCTTCCCCAGGGTCCTACGTCCTTGCAGAGGGAACAGTCCACGCCATTTTGTAACACAAGGTAGCATGAAAGGAAATCCATACAACAGAAAAATCGACCGGAGAGAAGGTTAGCAAAAAGGACCGTAACACGGGCTGTCACCAAAGCAGCCAACTTCCCCTTGGGGAAAGTGAGAAAGTCCAACACCACAGGATACTTACAGGATCCTTAACAGGATACAGAACTCATGATACACAACTTTCTTAGGGCTGCCCCAACCTGGCACTGCACTGGGTGGCATCACAGTTGCCCCAGGACCTGACAGATCAAGGCATCACCAGAATCAAAGACTCCTCCCACACTCTGCCCGCAGTTGCCTTTCAGCTGATGGTAGTCCCCTTCACTTGTGGACTGTGACATTAGGATGTGGTGCTTGGGTATTCATATGCATTCCTACTCACGCCATAGATACCAGAATCTCTCTTCCCCAAGGCGGATTCATTGAAAATCTAATTCTATTTATTTATTCTTGTCCTATTTCAGATTGAACTGAACGTCTTAGCACTGAACTATTTCCCCAGCCCTATTATTATTTTTTTTCATTTTGAGACAGGGATTCGATAAGTGCTCCAGGGTGGGCTGGTATATTGCAAATCGTACTGCTTCTGCCTTCCGGGTCCCTGGGACGCCAGGCACGTACCACCACAACTGGCTAGAAACGACTCTCGTGCAGCCTTTCTGATGTGGAGCTGGCTGTACCTATCCCACGTCAGAAAGCGTTCTGCGGCATGCTCTGCAGGAAGGAAAGCTGGGCAAAGCAGCCAAGAGGTGTCTGAACAGACCAGCCTTGCAAATTTCCCCTGGAGACCCCAGGGACAGCAGAGCATCCTCTGTCCAATTGCACTTGGGGATGGCTGGCCACAGGTTCATCATGGACAATGAAGTCTCATCAAAAACAAAAGACAGGATTTGGAGAGCTTCCAGAGAGTCAAGCATGTGGGACGAAGTCCTAGAGATAACCTCTCAGTTCCATGACCCTGAAATCTCTGCGTGCTTCTGAAGTATCCTTTGGAGAAAGCCAGCAGATGTGTTTCCCTGAGTTCTGTGAGCTTCTCAAGAAAATTCACCAAGAGTCGGGGAGTTAGCTCAGTGGTTCCAGCGCCTGTCTTGCAAGCGCAAGGGCCCAGGTTCAGTTTCCCAGTAACCACATACAGTACTAGGGGTGGAGACTCACACCCAGCAGCAATCAGCACCACATCCCACAGTGCCGGGCGTGGTGGCTCACGCCTGTCATCCCAGCACTCGGGAGGCAGAGGCAGGAAGATTGCTGTGATGTGAGTTGGAGGCTGAGCTCAGGGCCAGCCTGAGCCACAAAGTGAGACCCTGTCTCCAAAAAAAAAAAGAAAAAAAAATCACTGAACCAGAAAGATGCGAGGGGACCAGGTGTACAGGAGTGCAGGTAAAATGTCCAGGGGTCTACGGCTCTGTCCCCACAAGGTGGTCCTGCATCAAGCATGCTGGGCTCCCCAGGAAGTCGCACAGACAGATGAATCATCAGGTGTCCTTCCAAAGTCCAGATAGATCCCTGGGGCCTGGGGGTACAGTGAGCTCTGTTTTCAGGCATCTACCAGATGCTGCAGTTCGGCATAACTCCCTCGGCAGAGCGCAGGATAATCCTTCTTCCTTTGGTATCCATGACTTCATGTAAAAGTCTCCAGATGTCCGTTGCCTCCGTCCGCCAAGTTCACCACGCCGACGCTGGCGTCCTTCGAGTGGTCTGCTCAAGTATCTCCAAAGAGTCCAAGCTTTGACAAAAATGATCTAGTTCATCGGCATGTGCAAACACACTTGTGCCCATACAGTTGCCAGCCAAGGCGCACCACTGTTGGGGAGCACAGTGAGCCCAGGCAAACCCACCAGCAGGGTCCAGTCCAAGCCAGCTCTCTGCCGTGCCTTGGTCTCCCGAGAACTGCTCTGAGATGGTGTTATTTATTGCTGCAGGTGACAGGGAGGTAGAGGAGAGGAGTGGAGCGGACTGGAATGGCCCTCCTTCTCAGATCCCCTTCTTTTTTCCAAACAGATGTCTGACAGGCGCAATCTGTCGTATACATAATCAGCTATTCTCGCGGGGCACATTAGTGCCTGGGATCTGGCACATGGGTAGAGAGGTTAAGAATTAACTTTAAGTTATCAGGCTAATTAGTCGCAAGCATTCGGGATAGCTATCGGAAACTTGTTTCTAGACACCGGGAACTAGAACGCATTGCTAGGATCTCTATAAGCGGCTCAAGGAAGTGGGCACTGAGCGTGCAGCAGATTTTCCATAAGTGAAAACCATCATCTTTGCATGCATTCCAGTGCATGTTGCAACATAGTCAGGAAATCTTAAAAGTCCTCATTTTAATGGTTAAGCAAAACCACCAGCTTACTATACACATACCGGCTGTGGATTCGGGGTTTAGTGGAGCCGAGTTTCACTTGTAGGGCACTGAGTTTAAGAAGGAAAAAGGAATTACCAGGGACACATGTTTTTCACCCTCTTATTGCCTTTAGTAAGACTCAGAGCTTTGTCCTATTGTGTTCTTGTGATATATGCTTTTTCATTATGCTAATTTGTATGTTCTTCATTAGGAGGCACAGAATAATTCATCAAATTAAAACACGGCAACTCGCAGTCTATTGCACCCTGACTCTGGTGATATTCCAGCTCGTTCATCATGATTCTGGGTTACTTTAATAAGAACTTCAAAAGACACCATTCTCTAATGAGGGATCAGTCAAGGACACATGATGAATTAAATGTGATGAGTAGGAAAAAAAGAAAAAAGCTTGCACTGCAAAAACAGTAAAAATAAAAATGATCCCCTTCCAGAAACATGTCTTCACGGCTGCATTTGCACCCCCTAGTACACGAGGTAAGCAGGAATTAAGTCTCTCTCTCTGCCTAAACAACATCTATCGGGAATCTCAGGTTTCAATGTAAAATTCTATGTAAGCGATTCCTGCATAGCAAATGGCAAGAGGAGTTGGGGTCGTACTAGGGATGGTGTCCAGCAGATTCACACAGAGCCACGTCCCTCGTCCATTGTATGCTACAGAATCATCCCAGGAGGGCTCAAACTTAGGACCTTCCTGCCTCAGCCTCCCAGAGCTCAGGGTTTGCAGGCACACTACATCACATCCAGCTAGGAAGAAGAAACCTTTAACTCACAAATGCATAGAAAAGAGACCTAAATTTCATGCCCTCTGACAGCCCTAAGCATGAAATAATCATTCTTAAAATCATACAACCTTATTGCTTTTTTTTTTCTTTTATGGCAGCTCTGAGGTTCAAGGTTACCTGCGTGGCGTCACATTACCACCCAGCAAAGCAGTACTATGTTAGTATCGGTGTGCAAAGATTACTTACAGAGACGTATCTTACCAAAGTCAGACTTTAGGACCAGCTCACAAACTAAACACACACACACACACACACACACACACACACACACACACACACACACAGCCACAGATTTAAAGGAAAATATACAACCTGTCTCACTTCACACTGGACTCCTCACAGCTGAAACCCACCCAACGCCTGATCCTACACTGCTGTTTAGCCTGTACAAGATGCAGATCGGAATCCCAGAACTCTCAGACGGGAGGCGAGAAGAACCAAACTCCAGTCCTGGCTGAACTTTGTGACTTATTGAAACACTGTTTTGAAGCATAAAACTAAATAAATAAGTAAGTAAGAAGGCTGAGGATATAGATCACTGTGATATTCCTGAGTTCACTCCTCGAAAAGAAAAAAAAATTCAGGATTATTATTTTTTTTTTTTTTTTTGCTTCTGAGAAAGAGAAATCTAACAGAATTGTTTGGGACCCTTTTATTCTGAGGATAATTGTTTGTGGTGGTCCTGAGCCCAGACTACCTGTCTGACTGCACAGTGTCATGGAAAGTGACACGAAGTCCATCCAAAACTGAAGTATGTGCCCAGCGACCTTTGCAACCCCAGCGCCCAGCCAACTCCTGGAAATGCAGTTTCCTATTTCCTAGGAATAAGAAGCTACTTGGGGTTCAGGCTGGCCCTGTGCTCAGCCTCAAACTCACATCACAATCCTCCTGCCTCTGCCTCCCGAATGCTGGGATGACAGGCGTGAGCCACCACGCCCGGCACTGTGCTATGTGCTACTGGTTGCTGCTGGGCGTGAATCTCCATGCCCAGTATGCTATGTGCTTACCAGAGGATGGAACCCAGGTCCTTGCGCTTGCAAGACAGGTGCCAGAACCACTGAGCTATATTCCAAGCGCCAAGGTCGGCCTCTTAACATTACACAGCAGGTGGGAAATTCCTTGTGATGCCAAGCCATGCCGCGACCACAGAGCAATGCAGGGACTCGTGTCTGTGGTGATACTTGTGAACCTTCTTGCCAATTTATTTCTTCCTCCTATGAGAGAACTGACTGAGAGTAGTGGGCCATCTTTAGCTATCACCTGCCCTGTCCGTCCCTTCCCAGAATGCACCCCCGTGGATAAGTGGCGCCCGGGTCCAGCTGTGTCAAAGATGAAGATAGAGAAGGTGATCGGCAGATCTAGAAAAACAATGACAAAAGTGAGTCATCACACAGGTCCCGAGAGATACACAGGAGAAGGCACTACAAGTAGATTATGGGGTTTCTAGGACGGAATTTTCTTTCTCTTTTTGTGGAAAGATGTGGATGCACATGCGGATTTTATTATTTTCCCTCACTTCTTATTGCATATTAGTACGTGGTCGCAGTAGATGGTGATTTCATTCCTCGTGGGAAGTCGGTACATGTGCGTAACACCTCTCAACTCAGTATTCATTCTCTTTCCTTTTCCCCCATTCGACTCTTGAGACTCTTCCTATTTTGGAATGACTTTCCCCCTTCCTATTATATATCTTTTATGTTGCTCACTTATATTTCAGAGGGGTTGTTGTTGTTTTCTTGCTAGTAGCTGAGGCTGGCCTTGAACTCACCATACAGCCGAGGCTTGTCCTGAACTCATGGTGATCCTCCTGCCTCACCCCATAAATGCTAGGATTTAGGTGTGTGCACCACCGCATCCAGCCTATTCGTATTTTGGATTTCTTACATGAAAGAAACCATGGAATATTTCCGCTTGTGTCTTGGATTTATTTCACTTAATATGATGGTTTCGAGGTGTGCCCTTTTTCCTACCAATGACTCGAACTTTTCACGCTCGATGGCTGGGCAGTGCACCCCACTGTGTGCAAGCTCCACATCTGCTACAACCACTCCTCTTCGGACAGACGCGTAGACCACTTCCAAGATTTAGTCATTGTGAATTCTGCTGCTGTGCACACAGGTGTGCACAGACCCCTGGAATACGATGTCTTTAACTCTTTCAGGCAGAAAGAGCCCTTCCTCGACTTCCCAGGACTCAGACTGTCGTGACTGTGTTCACCTCCTTCTCCATGCATTCGCGGTCTGTGGCATACACTGAGGGCATTTGCTGTGTGGAAGTCAAGGAAGCAGTGACACTCAAGACTGTGGCTCCCTAGACAGGTCAGCACCAGCAAAGTCTGGATCACTCCCAAGCAGCAAAACCTGGACTGGGTGCACAGAGGTGACACAGACCGGAGCACGCACAGAGGAGCTCCACCTGCGGTGTGATTTACAACACGAACCCACTAGTTCCTTACAAAGTGCACAGTCACGAAAAGGGCACCCACTCCCAAACCTCGTCCTGCTACGAAGGGGTTACAACCACGGCAGAACTCCAGAAGTCCCCAGCCAATGCCAAGACCAAAAACACAAATGAACCTCTGTTCTAAAGAAGTCTCCCCTCAAAGTACTTGCTTTTCAGTGGTCAATATATTCTGCTGAGATTTTTCTTTTTTAATTTTTTTGTGCAGCTGCAAGGATGTTAGCTCAAGACATTGGATATAAAAATGTGGGAAAGAAAAACAACAGCAAAATAGTCTCTCTCTCTCTCTTTTTTTTTTAGATTCCCATCCAGGAGTCTTCCCAGATGTAGGTCATTTGGGAAGGAGGAGCAACTGGATTTAACCAGACTGCTTTCCACGATCGCGCACTGCAGAGCATCCAAATGAGAAGGAAGGAGAAGGACAAAGAGAGGGGAAAAAAATGAGCGGAGGAGAAATGAGAAGTGAAAGACAAAGAAAAAGGGGAAGGAGAGAAGGAAAAAGGAGACAGAAGGAGACAGGAAGAGGCAGGGTGCATTTCTGTTTAAAAATACAACTGGAATACCTATCATCTGCTAAGGAAAACACACCACATATAAAAAACGAGCAAAGAAGAACAGGAAAAGATTTTGGATTTTAAAGCAACAGTTCTAGCTGCCAAAGGCTCAAAGCCTGAAACGGGTACTACATCGGTACCCCAGTAAACAAACTTGATTGAGGATGGCTGCCATTGGTAACTTCTCTGTACTTCCAGGGGTGGTGAGCAAGACATTTTGACAGCCAGGAGCCAGCTGTGTGATTGTCATCCTCTAAGTGAAAACTGTTTGCCAAGATAACGCAGAGATCATTGTCCACCTCCCCCAATGTGCAGAGATGGCTCTTTCTCCTCCATGATGGCCAAAGACTTGGAGTTGGCTCACTTTGGTCACGGTAAAAGCCAAGTCCCCGTGAGGCCCTTTGGCCTATCTAGTCTGTCACAATGGCACTCGGACATATGTCAAGAGACTCGGGTGACACGTGTCACTATAAACGTCCATACTTTCTCAGGTACCTCCTCGTGTTTTGGATTTGCAAGTCTTTGTGGGTTTCCTTTCAGTGTATCCAATGCAACCCATGGGACATATTTCAGAAGAGTAGTGTCATCTCTAAGTGGGCAAGGGTTTAATGACGAGGCCCGAGATGAGTATAAGAGTCGAGGAAAGTTGTATTTTTTTCAAGTATGCATTATTAGAGAGCTAAACCAGAGCCGATACGCCTTCTCCAAGGAGTGAACTATTTTCTGTTATCCCATCGGTTACCCCAAATCACGTTGAACCTGCAAGTTTTGTTTTTGTTCGCATTTACAGTTTTGGATGCCAGGAGTCTTCGTTTTAGAGAAGCTGTCCGTCAGCTCCCCGGTGAGACTGTCGTCGCTCTGGCTTATCTTTGGACAAGACCCTCATTTGCACTGGGCAGAGGGCGATGGACACAAGAAAGACTGTGATGTGTTTCAGATCAAGAAACTATGA
>PVIR01005317.1:6506-72955 GCA_004026965.1 Petromus typicus
ATAAGACACAACTTAATTCTCATTTTTTTCCCATAGCCCCACCCACCCTACCACCCCCCCATATATATAAAATTTGTTTCCTTACTTTTTTGTTACAATCTCAACATTGTCCCCTTTCACCTTATTTTACATTGAGCATTTTCTATTTCACAATATATAACATACAATGCTAGGACTCATTTACATCTTCATTTTCTCAAATCTAGCAATTACAGTGATACCTTGGTTGGTGAATTGCTCCAACCTTGAACTTTCCATTACTTGAACAGCAGAATTTGTAACAATGCCTGCTCGATGATTGCAATGTTGCTCAATAGTCAAACCAAAAATCCAACTTGAAAAAGCCTGTACGGGTGGAGAGTGAGTCGCATGTCTCACAGTGGACATGAGAAACACAAACAGGTGAGCTGGGGTTTTAGCTCGGGTGGTATCGCACTTACCCTGGAAGCACAAGGGCCCAAGTATAATCCTGGTCCCACAAAGAAGCCAAAACAAAACAAAAAAAAGCAAACAAAACAAAACAACAAACAACTAAACAAACGGGTGACACTGTAGTCAAAGGTGTGCTCTGGCCCAGCCAACACGAGGTGCTGTGTTAGTGCATTAAAACATTTGTCAGTGTGCTTTTCTTTTGTACTTTATTTGCCTGAAAAATTGTAATCATGATTCCAAAAAAAGTCAGTGGTACCAGCAGTAAAGCTAAAAGGAAAGCTGAGGACAACAATAAGGTGAAAGAAGGCATCATTGTGAAAATCTTGGAAATATGAATTTGTAGGTGGAATTTTTGGGCCTCAGAACCAATTCTTTGGTTTTCCATTACTTTTTATGGGAAAAATATGCTCAGTTCTCTAATTTTTGGTGTTTGTATATGAATTTGAGTTCAACCACAAAAGTGTTGCTATAGTCAGCTTCTCCTCCTAAGTGAAATAAATAGGTCACAGATGTGTAAATATTGTATCTTTTCTCTGGTATGAGAAAATGAAGTTGTAAATGAGTTGTAGTATGTATAGTTAATATTGTGAAATAGAAAATATTTAAAAGGAAAGAGGGTGTAAGAGTAAATAATGATGGGAAAAAACATGTGACAGTAACAAAGAAAAAAGGAAACAAATTATATATAGGAGGGCGGGGGTTGCAGGGCAGGGTGAAAGGGGAAAAAATGAGAATCAAGTTGTGTCATATTCTGGTACAAACTCTCAGTGTTGAATGTGATGATGATGTGTATTCATAGTGCACCAACAAAGATTTAGATTTTTTAAAAAGAAAATTTAGATTTTTATTACATTGAATGAGCAATTTGCCAGCAGCATTTTGGGAAAAAAGTGGCTATTTAGCAATAAATTGGCAAAAAAGGAGAGCTGGCTGTGTTGCCAGCCCTACAACTTTCATCTTGTCTCTTAAGATAGTGTCCTAGTGACCTAGTCCCCTTGGTTGTTGATGTGCCTGTGCCTGTATGTCTACCCTTAAAACAACATCTGTTGTTCAGGGTGGGTAGTATAATCACTAAATTCAACAGTGACAAGAGAAACTGAGACATCATGAGGTTTGAAATGATCAGTTTTATTCATCATTCATCAGTTTTATTCATCATTATTAGCTGGGGTTAGTAAAGTCCTGAGTTATTCAATCAAACACTGACCTAGGTGTTACTGTGAAAGCATTTTGTAGACACAATTAATATAATCAGTTGCCTTTAAGAAAAGACATCATTCTAGATATCTTGAATAGGCATGATTCAATCAGTTTAAAGGCTTTAACAGCAGGACTGAGGTTTTTTAGAAAAAAGAGTAAATTTCATGTGTGGCTGTAGCTTCAGCCTTTGTCCAAGAATTCCAGTCTGCTCTTTTTGATGACTTGTTCTAAGGATTTTTAGACTTGCTTAGACAGACTTTGCAATTTTGTAAACCACTGCTTTGCAATGAATCCTTTATATCTACCTCCCTCTGAGTCTCTTTCTCTAGTGGAACTGTGATATATACAATTTGAAGACCTGTATTTTATTTATTTTATTTTTTTTTGAGATAAGGTCTCTCTTTGTAGTTCAGGCTGGCCCAGAGCTCACTATGTTGTCCAGGCAAGTCTGGAACTCACAGCAACCCTCCTGCCTCTGCTTCCTGAGAGCTGGGATTACAGGCATGAACTACCATACCTGGCATTGTGATATATGGTACTGATTGCTGGTGGGCATGAGTCATCATGCCAGGCATTGTATGTAGTTCCTGGGGATCAAACCTGGGCCTTTGCCCTTGCAAGGCAGGTGCTAGAACTACTGAGCTAAACCTCCAACCCAAGACCTGTATTTTATAAAGACTTGGGGTTCAATATGCAGAGTTCATGAGTGGGAGATCCAGGTGTTCTGACTTTGAGATCTCTAAAAGTTGTATAACCCTATTTTCTATAGCTGTAGAATTCTGCTCTCAATATGGACACAAAGGGCACAGATATAATGCATAGAAGGGCTTCTGCCTCCTTCCACATTTCCAAATATGTCCACTATGGCTTGATATGTTTGCTGTTGCTCAATAATTTTTGTACAAAGGGATGTATGATCTGGTAGAAATACAACTATGATACACAAGAGCATTACAATTCTTAAAAACTTAGCAATATTCCAGGTTCAGAGATTTTGTGGAAAACCACTTGATCCTGGCAGCATGTGTGTACTCTGAAATTCTCAAAGGATTTGGAGGGGTACAAAGACACTTCTTGCCCAGGCTCTTCAATGGACAAATAAAGCTTTGGAATGATAGTTCTAAACCCCATTTTTTTTTTTATTTTGAGTAGAGTGAGATTTCTTGGAGAATATAATGTAGGTTTTCCAGACTTTGCACAACTGACATTTTCAATTTGATAACACTTCATTGTGAGGGGTTGTTCTATGCATAAAAAAATGTTCATTAGCATCCCTGGTCTGCACTCCCTACTGGAAGCTGGTAAAATCCCCTAACCCAAATAATTCAAGAGGGATGTAGACATTTGCAAATACCCCTGAAGGGCAAATAACTACTGGTCAAGAACCATTAATAAAAGGAAGGCCATGAGAAATATATCTATATAGAAAATTTGCACATGATCCAAGGGTTTTCTTGACGTTCTCTGAAGCCAGCCACGTAGACACCAGGATAAGAACTTGTGCTTGCAGTAACATTTTATGATATCTTCTATATTGCTCTTTGCAATATTTTCAGAGGTGTGCATCTCACTTCTTAGCTGGAATGAAAGTTCTTGAGGAGAAGAGAACATGTGGTTGTCTCTGATTGACACTGCACTTCTCTTTGGGCCTTGGCCCTCATTCCAGTGAGGAATAAATGTATAGGGCTCTTCCCAGAAATGGAGGAGTCAAGACTGGTGCAAAGCCAAAGTTTAAAGTGTAACAAATACAGAGAAAACAGAACAGAAACTATTCTAGCAGCAGAGTGGTGCTATAAGATAGGGTTGCCTGCTCAGGGTGGCCGGTGTATATGAGATGTAGTTTGTACTTCAAAAAGTGCACTGGTGTCTGCAAATAACTGTTTCACTGATCGGTGGTCTAGGCCTATCAAAGTCTTAGCTTTTGTTTGTGGGAAGAGGACAAGGTCAGCACAAGTAAATGTGAGTCATACTTTCATGAGGAAACAGTAAGGTACGTTTTCTCAAGTACATGGTGTTGTCGGTACCAAGGTTGTTTTTGGCTAGAGGCTGAGAAAGTGAGGTTACAGTCACCACTCAGACTCTGGACAAGGTTTCAAGGAACACTTCTGCTTTTGTTAGGCAAAACACACATTTATAAAGCAAGGCAGAGGGAGTAACCATATGGGTCGGTCGCAGATTGGTTGAAGCAAGCAGAGAGGCGGGCAGTTGTACAGGGCAGCTATGGATTGGTTGTGTGGTTTTGGCTGAGGGAGTCACGATCAAGTGCGCAGGGCTGAACTCCAGGCAACCTTAAGCCAGTTTCTGCGCACGGAAGTGGGTGTGCTATTATTCTCCCTGCGTGCTAGGAGACATATGTGTGACCTGCTTGATCCAGCCAAGCCTGGATTTCACTTTTAACATGGTGCACAGAGAAACATGTGATGGTCCTACACTCTGCAGCCACAGAGGAGCCTGTGATCCTTTTATAGTTAGTCATCCATGTTTTGCCTTGGGTTTTTGTTTCAGATCTTCTTTTTTTTGAGACAGGGTCTTGCTTTGTGGTTCAGGCTGGCCTGGGCTCAGCCTCAAACTCACCTCACAGCAATCCTCCTGCCTCTGCCTCCCGAGTGCTGGGGTTACAGGCGTGAGCCACCACCCCCGGCACTGTGGTATGTGGTATTAGTTGCTGCTGGGCGTGAGTCTCCACACCCAGTATGGTATGTGGTTACCGGAGATCGAACCTATGTCCTTGCGCTTGCAAGACAGGTGCCGGAACCACTGAGCTAACTCCCCGGCCCTTGTTTCAGATCTTCTAATTCACTTGTATATTGTCTCATATAGTTTTGGGGTAGCATGTGCGTCTAGTAGAAGCTCTCGGTAAGACTGACTGACTGTGAGAAAAGTGGAGGTTTCCTGGACACCGACTTCCTTTCTGTGCCATAGAGGGGCTCAGAACACATTCTGGCTTCTTCCACTGTATTTGAGAGACAGCAGCTTTGCCTCCTATTAACCATATCAACAATGAAAAGTTATATAAACTCCCTCAGCCTCAGGTCCTCATTGAAAGCAAGGGAATTACGGAGTTGTTTAGGACTTAAAATTAGATATTTGTACAAAATGTCTGGCATAGAAAATATCAAATATCATATACACCTTAGATATTGTTAGTATTAGTTTCTGAGTGCAGGCCCTAGTTAAGAGTAGTGGTGACCAGTCAGGTTTCTGAGGCCTCAGACATCCTAGGTGCTGAGGAAGGCGGTGGAGGATTTGCTGCTATACAGCGGATGAGAATGAATTTCCTGGATGCGGCTGAATCCAGAACTCTGCCACTAAAAACAACTACATAAGCTCCACGATCATCAATGTCTTTCCGGCCAAGCACTACAGGAAGTGTGTGTGTGCATGTGTGTTGGGTAGGGTGCTCAGTCTGTCCTCAGAGCCTCCTTCACATGGCCCAAGGGCCTACTGATATTGGTTTCTTAGAAATTCTTAGCAGCAGGAAACAAAACTTTGCATATTTTCAGGAGCAGTAAGTAAACTGTACATCCCCCTGCAGGATAATTAGAAAATCAAAGAGTTTGCTGTGAGATAAAGTCCGGAGCCAGTTGTTCAGAATTCACTCAGTGCAGCCACTTGATGGGGGTCCCCCGGAGGGCCCTGGAAATGTCTGAAACTAGGGCACTGCAGGTGAGACAGCTCCCCTTCCTGCTGGAGAAGGGGAACCTTCAGACAAAATGTACTAACAGGCTCTCAGTGCCTGCTGCCAGTGCAGCTCCAAGATGAGCTCCCCGCCCAATTAGGCAGCCTCTGTGGAGATTGCTTTCATCAAGCCTTGTTAAGAGAGAAAAATAACAGAATGTGCTCACTGCTTTCGCATTTACTTTGAAGCCTGCATTTAGCTGCCAGAAGGAAATGTTTGTCTTTCCCCTGAGCTGGTAGGTGAGCCCTAGAATTAACAGGTGATGTTTTTCCAAATACTGTTCAGTTCAGCACTCTCATTATTCCTTTTCATGACTCAGGATTAATGACCAGGAAAAAGAGGACTCTTCACAGGTTAAAGAAACAGAGAAGTTTGGTGAGTAAACTTTGAAGTCCTATCACAGTTTGAATACTCAGGTTTTGCTTGTCATTTGAGCCCCTGGGAACTGGTGATGAAGACAGATAGCCTCAAACCTAACCAATAGAACATATCTCTTCTATTCCATAACTCTCCTTCATAACCATAATGGGCTCCCCAATACCAGTACATAATTGTTAGTGTATAATGCACATTCCACATATTTTTAAATTGTACAGCCGGAATTTCAAGGTTTCCCAAAGTTTAGGTTCATGTCACTTCATCAACTGCTACTTACAGAATGACTGACAGGTGAAATAACTCGTGAACCACACAAAAGTATCTAGCTCATGGTGGAAAATAATTATGTTTCATCAGTATTCTTCACCTTCCACCCACTGTTCTTCTTCTTGCCACTGAGCACCCACCTTAAGAAAAATCTGTCTCTTTTTCTGATCACGTGTCATGGGCGAACTGGCTAATCTTAGAGTCCCATCACTCTGGTCTCAGAGCATGGTCCAGAGATGGACATTTGACTGAGGCTGCATTATAAAATGATCTGTCCCTGGAATTTTTGAAGCCTGAGCTAGAAATAAAACTCTCTTTTTCTTTCTCTGGATCTGAGGTTGTTTGGATTCAAACCTAAAGCAATGTGTGATCATATTTTTATGTTATGGGGACAGTTGACTTAGGAAAGACAAGCTAATGAACTAGAAAAGCACCCCAAGTTGAGGTATTCTATCAACTAAGCCACTTGGCTAGTTTGTTCTTCTCTTCTGAACTCTTAGTTTGTGATGATTATAGAGTTTCTGGGCATTTGAATATGTGACTGTGATGGGTATCAGCTGGGACACATTTTGCTTTGTCTCTGTGCCCCCTGGAATTCCCCGTGCCTTATGACCTTTTAGTAAATTGTAATGACTTTGCTGTTACTGCCAAGCTTTCTACCCAAGACTGAGAATGATTAAGTCTCCTTCAAAGGGAGCTCTGGAAGAGGAATTCTTAACATAAAGTGGGTAGATTTTGGGACATATTATGGATTGTTTTAAGAATAGGTAATGTTACAGATAATTTCTAGGGTGCATATTTTCTGAGAGTGAAGTACTGATAGACAGTTTATAATTTTTAATCAGGTTGTCAAAGTAGTTTTGAACAAAAATAATATAAAAGAAAAAGAGGAAGAGGAAGGAGGATAAAGAAAGAGGATGAGAAGGAAGAGGAAGAAAAGAAAGATGAGGAGAAGAGGAGGAGGAAGAAGAAGAGGAAGAAGAACAAGAAGAGGAGGAAGAAGAAGCAGAAGAGAAAAAGAAGGAGGAGGAGGAGGAGGAGAAGGAGAAGAAGGAGAAGGAGAAAGTACAATAGAGAAGTAATATAGAAAACCTTCCAAAGCATGAAGTGACAGTGGAGAGGAGTATGAAAAATACCTTGAAGTCTTCAGTTAGATGGGGAGTTTCCCAGCAAGTCTGGGGAACAGTGCCAGTCCCTTAACCAGGAGTTAGAAGGACATGGTGTCTCTCCAAAAGGAGCCTCCCACTGCACTCAAACAAGGACCTCTCCTAGCTTCAAGAGGTGAGGGATATGATCCCTAAAGAATCTAATCCTTAGATTAATGAGGCTAAAATGCCAACCACTGGTGGTCCTGCGTAGAATGAATGCCAATTCCTGGGACTTTCTCCTTTCCTCTCATGCTCTACAAGTTGTCCTATTAGGGCTTTCTGCCGCTACACTATTTAAAATGGCACAATCATGTCTTCACTCCTGACTCGCTATCATGCCTTTATCCAGATTTATTTATCTTCTAGGACACAATACGCACTGAGATATAATTTACTTATTTATATAACTGGTTGTATTTATTTATTTATTTATACCCATTTTCTGTTGCCCTTAGTAGAGTGTAAGGTCCATGAAAAAAAGATCTACAGTAGATTTATTGACATGTTGTATCCCCAGCACTGTGAATGGTTTCAGGCAGAGAACTTGTGTTGAATAAAGAAAATGATGTCTTTTCTGCGTCTTCCACATGTTTAATTATTAGTTTTTCTTCCTCTGTGTAAAGACAGCATAACATGAAAGCTAAACACACAGGCTTTTGTGTCAGATAGTTTGGGTTGAATCCCAGCTTTGCTGTGACAATGTCTTTATTTTTAACAGTCACAATGATAAATGAGAGGACAAGCAGGTTTACTTGAGAGTCATACAAACATTTAAATTTCTTCCACCAGATTATACAAATATGGAGAGTTTATTACAGGTTCAAATAAACCTCAGGTTTCACTCTTTACTCTGTCACATGCTGGCTGGGAAACTTTAGCCGTATTTCTTGATTTTTCTTGCTTTAATTTCTTCATCTTTCGCAAGTACTTTTTTCACTATCTCTCTGATACCAGGTTAAATACTTAGCACAGTGTCTGAAGCATGAATTAGTGCTTGCTAAATGTTAGCAATTATTGGGGCCAGGGATTTAGCTCAGTGGTTCTGGCACCTGCCTTGCAAATACAAGGTCCCCGGTTTGATCCTTGGTAACCACATACAACAATGGTGGGCGTGGAGACTCATGCCCATCAGAAATCAGTCCCACGTACCACAGAGCCAGGCATGGTGGCTCATGCTTGTCATCCCAGTACTTGGGAGGCAGAGGCAGGAGGATTGCTGTGAGTTTGAGGCTGAGCGCAGGGCCAGCCTGAACTACAAAGTGAGACCTTGTCTAAAAAAAAAAAAAAAAGTTAGCAGTTATTGATATGCATATACTAAATGACCAGTAAAAGTTATATTATATCAAGAAGTTTTTTCTATTCTAGGACTTTTCTGTGATCTCCTATGGTATTTATGATTTATATCTGATCCATACCCCAGCTGTATTAAACTCTCTCTCTCTCTCTTTCTCTCTCTCTCCCTCTCCCCCTTTCTTTACTCTTCCCCTCCCCTATCTCTCTCTCTTTCTGCCCCATCTTTGTCTGTATCTTTGTGTGGCATTTTCTCTACAAGATTAAATTCTCTGGAAACTTGTACTCACCTTTTACTCTCTAGGAGCATGACTCAGCTGTAAGTACACAGCCTCTTTAATGCTTAGTGACTGGAACTAGCTTTGTTCTTCTTGATCTCTTGTGATCTCATTCTATGTTGTTAATTTTAAAGAAAGGAACTCTCTCTCAAAACACACACTTTAACTCTCAGAGGTGAGCTGTAAGCAGAGATGGAGCTCCAGATAAACCCAACGAATGTCTCTTTCCTTAGCGATACTGAATGGGAGGTTCTGCCTACCCAGAACCTGGCTTTCTTCATTCAGGGAACCCTTAAATTGATTTGAAATAAATAGCTCATTTCTGCAAATGTTTTTAAGTGAAAAATGTCATCACAGCCTCAGTGAAACCTTACATCTTTTCCCCTTGATTTTTCTATTTAATCAAAATTGTAAAGATCCTACATAAATTTGTAGGAATACTGGGACATTTCTATCAGTTGCTTCTGTCTGTGGCATCACTTAAGAGAGAATCTGATTTTCAATACTAGCAGTCTGGAGGATTGTTGATATTCTAGTTTCATGGTTGTCTCCACTTTTGGTTTATAGTTAGTGCAGAAGATACTTAGGATCAAGGGCTTCTAGGTAGAGATCTCATGGCATTTCTGGCTCAAGACTATTGTTGTCTTGTGATCAAATGCTAGCTCTTGGTTTTAGATTGTTTCTTGAATGTATACCCTTCAGGTAACCTTCCTCTTAGGCACCCTCCCAATCAAGCCATTTTCTGTATTATACCCCGGCACAGTGCCCTGTTCCTTTTCCTCAAAGTCTTTCTCAGTTGGGAAATGTTTATTTGTATATTATCCAATGTCATGTTTATTTTCTCCACTGTGAGCTCCATAAGGAGAGGGATGATTTGGTTCAGTAGGATCTATAACACAGTAGTAATGCATGAGCTCCTGAAAGTTTTGTTCAATAGCAAATCAGTGAAGAGGAAAAGTTCTATGTTGAAGGAGAGAAAAGAACCAGATTTTTAAAAACTGATTTTATGGGTACATTTTATACATACAATATGATCACATTTAACATTGAGAACTTGTTCTTCTACATGACACATCTTGACTCTCTCTTTTCTTCTTTCTCCTGCTCTCCTTACTACCCCTGCTCCCTATATACATAACCTTTCTTTCCTATCAAGTTTCTCATTTTCCTTTTTTACTTTCCCTTTCCCACAATTCTCCTTTTCTTTTTGTATATTTTCTTCCTATTTCACATTACCTATCATATGAACCAGATTCTTTTTATTTTATTTTTTATTTTTTTTGATTTTTTGAGACAGGGTCTTGCTTTGTAGTTCAGGCTGGCCCTGAGCTCAGCCTCAAACTCACATCACAGCAATCCTCCTGCCTCTGCCTCCCGAGTGCTGGGATGACAGGCGTGAGCCACCACCCCTGGGACTGTAGTATATGGTACTGGTTGCTGCTGGGTGTGAGTCTCCACACCCAGTATGGTATGTGGTTACCGGGGATCGAACCCAGGTCCTTGCACTTGCAAGACAGGCGCCGGAACCACTGAGCTAAATCCCCAGCCCCAGATTCTTTTTAAAACTGATGGATTTACTCTGTTCTTCCTCGGAAGGCCCATCTTCTCATTTATAATCAGGAAGGCAGGCTAGCAAAAAATACTGAATGCAGCTGGACTAACACTCAGGGAAGCAGCATCTTGCTGACATATGTCTGTAAGCTCTCAGTGATGCTTAAAATCATGCTATAAACCTTATAAATAATGTCTGATGAGAAAATTAGTAGTCAGATCAAAATAGAAAGGGAGTCAGAGGGTAGTTTGAGAACGTGAAGGCAATCACATAGCTCTTCCCTTAGAATTGCTATGTCTAGATCTCCTGCAGTGCAGGTCTTTATCAAATGGAACAATTTCATCAGTGGACAATCATAAATGTTTGTGGCTTCCGGCAGAAGGAGATGCCTCTTATTCTCTGAGTCCCTTTGAATCCTTATACATTCTGGGAATTTCATTGCATGCATCTTCCTTTTCTTATAAGCATTCTACTCCTTCCTCCAGGGGCCAGCTTCAAGACAACATATCACCTCTTTTGCTGTTCTGGACTTTTTTCACAACATGATTTTGGTATAATACTCTGCAGCCATGTTCATCTTTATTCTGCTCTATAGCTGGAGGATATGTAAATGGGTTGGCATTTCTCCAGGCACGTTTGTAGAACCTCAAACATATCAGGAGATATGTACTCTTATTAATACACATGTGGTTAATTTCTATGTTGTATTGGATAGTGTTATTTGGGGGAATTGGTGCATTTTTTTTTTCATTAAGGAGCCAGATAATATTTTTGGCCTTTAAGGTCAAATGAAATGATCTTTTTTTTTGGTTTTTTTGAGACAGGGTCTTATTTTGTAGTTCAGGCTGGCCCTGAGCTCAGCCTCAAACTAACATCACAGCAATCCTTCTGCCTTTGTCTCCTGAGTGCTGGGATTACAGGTGTGAGCCACCACGCCCGGCACTGTGGTATGTGGTGCTGATTGCTGCTGGGTATGAGTCTCCATGCCCAGTATTGTATGTGGTTACTGAGGATCAAACCTGGGTCTGGGTCCTTGTGCTTGCAAGACAGGCACCAGAATCACTGAGCTAAATCCCTGGCCCAAGGTCAAATGATCTTTGATCCAACTAGGCGACTCTTTCAGGTGAAAGAAGTTCATGGACAATAGGTAAATCAGAAACGGCTTGATTCCAACAAAACACACTAAGGTACAAATCATTTTTATATGTTACAATATTATTCTTCATTTAATTTTTTCCAACCACTTGAAATCATTCTTGGCTTATGGGCTAACTATAATAGGCAGTGGGGTGGGTAGGGCTTATGGATTTTGTTTTCCAGTTTCTGTTCTAGGGCTATAGGGAAGGGCTTTCCTACAAGAAGCAGGCTTGCTGTGGGATCTGAATCTGTAGAGAAGAGTTGGGTGATGCAGGGACAGTGGAGGGGAGAATAAGGCAGTAGAGACTGTGAGACAAAGACACACAAATACTTTAATAGTATTGCAAATAAAAGGGAATCTCTGGGGACATAAATGACATAAGCTTCCGTAGTTCAAAAAACTATTTCATTTGTCTTAAATCAGTTTTTACTAAACCTATTAATCCATAAAATTATTCTCAGGCTGACATGTAACGAATGCATGGAATTGCAAGTCTAGGGAGTCCTTGGCTATAATGGAACTCCAGAATATGTACTTAGCTCTTTCATACCAAGAAATATAGCTATGTAAATGACCCTAGAGTCCATGTAGTACTTTCATGTGGGTTGTTTTATGAATGTGTATCTCTTTAGTGAGGGACATTTTAGGCTGGGACTTGACATCACTGTTTTTGCAGTAGCTCAAGTGTGCACTTGCCCGGAGGCAAGGGGATGGGTGGTAGGATTCCCAGAGGTCCCTGTCTGCTACTTAATGATGTTATTTTAGAGAATTAAATATATTTTACCAAATGCTCAGTGGGGAAAACAATAACATGGATATTCTGGTGATGATGACATACAGCTTCTCTGGAGAGCTGTGAGGAGCTATTGATTCTTACTTCACAAAATGCTTGTTTGAAAACTCTAATAGCTGTGAGAATTTGCCAAATACTGTTTCCATTAATGTGGTTTCTCCCAGAGAAATGCAAGTAAGAAGTGGAAAAGATTTTGTCCTACATTTATATCTTCAAATATCTAGAGGTTCTGAGTTGATTACATCTTATATCTGCATAGTCAGGTGACTTTTCCACTAGTTGTCCACCTATTTTGATTATATGTGTTCTCAGGCTAAGCGGGTACATGCGTGATTTATTGTTGGCTTCCGGAATGCAAGAGAACCTTCTGCACTTGATCTTTAAAAATCTCTCTCTTACTATAGCCAGAGAAAATTTTAATAAGCACATTTTGTTTTGTGGATGTACTGGAGACTGAACCCAGAGTTTGAACAGAGTCACATTCCCAACCTTTTTTATTTTTTATTTTAACACAGGGTCTTGCTAAGTCACTAAGTTGTCTAGGCTGGGCTTGAACTTCAAATCCTCCTGCCTCCAGCTTTTGGAGTGCTGGAATCGCAGAATGTACCACCATGCTGCATTTGATAAGCACTTTTTAAAGAGCACTTTTCAAATTATGTGTGCATGGTGGCTTGATATTTCTTTCCTGTGATAGGTACAGGCTGAGACACAGGTAAATTGACATAAGTCTTGGAAGAATTCCTGTCTCGGAAGCCAACTGAAGTACTATAAAATGGAAAGTTTCAGAGAAATACCCAGGACTAGCACCAGGCAAGAGAATTTAGTTGCTTTTCTGTCCCAATCTGTTTCTCTTATGTCTACGTCTTTTGAATCAGTATACCTCGGGCTTGGATCAAAAAAGATAGAAATAAATATATAATTAGACTCTCTGCTCCTTTGTGCGGTGCTGTTGCCGAGGAAAATAAATGATTTGGGTGCTTCTGTGGTGCTTTTCCATTACACTCCTGGAGGAAGCAGCGTTCATTACACATCAAAGCCGTTTGCTGTAAATGGCACATTTATCTCACTTCCTCTAGTTGAGTTTATATCCTCAGTTGGCCTCTATGTAAATCTGGCTTAAAACCATAAAATATTAAAGATGAAAGGACATCACGGATTCTGGGCCAGGAACTGAAGTACTGAGGCGGTTGCTGAGCCGTGGCCGACTCCTCTCTCCCAACTTCCGCTTTGGGCTTTTTCTGGTCCAGCTTCGGTTTGTCACCAAGTACCTGCCGTTCTCTGACAGAGTATTGATTCCCTCTTTCAATTTAATGTAGATGATGACCTTACAGGACTGAACCATGAGAGATAAAAAGGACTATCTCCAAGAGAGTAAAACAACAGTATCCTTCCTCACATGGACACGCATAGAGAGAGAGGCTCATTTTTATGGGAGGCAGAAATAGGATCTGCCCTTTGATTAAGTGGGGGAGACTGCGGGAGTAAGAATCGAAAGTATTTTTTACAGTAGCTGGATATACGGAGTCTCATAAACAAGTGAACACAAGCAATAAAGAAACTGCTCTTGCTCCTCATGTATATATGGCCAGGGCTAAGGGTAACTAGTAAAGGATTTATGTGGACTGGTGACCGAGCTTCTTTATCGGCTCCTTTATGGGGCATCTGTGTAAGGTAAGGAAGCAGCAGGTAGGGCTGAGGAAATTAGAAAAAATAGCTCAGTTTTGGGTCTTTGAAAAAGTTTAATCTGAAAGAGGGTAAAGAGCTTATTGTTTCATGAAATTTTGGTCCCAGAGTCAATTTCAGATTGTAGGAGTTGGTACCCGTGTATCCCTGTTAACCGGACAGCACAGTGTGTTTGATGCATGGTGCCCAACGCTTGGGGGAGGGTTGGCAGAACAAAGTGTGCTTGAAATTGATTAGCAATTAGGGAACATGTTCCCATGTGTGACATTGCCAGATAAAATACAGGAATACAGGTTGACTTGACTTTCAGAAACAATGAATGAAGTTTTGGCATGAACTATTTGAAGTCTATTGCATGGTGGTCTTGCATTTTTACTTGTTAAATCTGGCAACTTTGCTCCTGGTTAAGTAACCGGTAGCCTATGATAAGGGTCAAAGGCTTCATTGAGTGGAGAACTGGAACGGATCATTGAGATCATTCCAAACCTCTTATTTTAGATAAGAGAAGCTGGGTGTAGAGGAGATAAATGAGCTGCCCTGACTCCACAGCTGTCCAGTGGCAGAACTGGGCTCTCAGCCCACTCTTTTTCTAACTCTTGCAATAATATGGGGCATTGTTTTCATCAGTGATCATTGAGATTATAGACTGGGATATTTGGAGAAAGCTCTAGACAGCAAATGGGACCTGAGTTCTGAATGAAGGTAGAGTGCTTCTGTGAGTGCATTCTGGTGGAAATGCATAAGCAGGGGCAGAAATAAATTTTTGCTCACTGAAAGAAGGAATAGAAAAAAAGTCTCCATGGGACATAGATCAGCCAGTGCACTAGGGAATTCGTGCTGAGGAGAATGAAAGAAGATGTTGAAAAATAGATTAGATATGAATTATATTTGGTTATATGCAACAGGCTTAAAGATTTGCATTTTATTTGGAGTGCCATACATGATGTTAGGGGTTTCTCAGTGGAACTCTATGCCAAATGATAAAAACTTTTTCTTTCAGTACTGGAGGTCTTCTCACTGAGATACACTTCTACCCTTTTTTATTTTTTATTTTGAGAAAGAGTCTCATCCAGTCACTGAATCACCCAGGCTGGGTTCACACTTGGAATCCTTCTGCCCTTGCCTCCTGGGGTACCCACACCTGACTGAGGACAATATTTTCAAAGAGAGATGTTTGAAGAATTTGAATAGCATTATGTAAGAGTCTCTAAAATTAACTTACTGCTCAGAAAGTTAAGAGGCTTACCAGCATAAATATTTTATTCCTCTAGGGAGGAAGAATAGCTGCACTTTCTTCTAGAAAATGAACAAATGAGGAGCATTATGGGACTTTTCCTCACTACAGCTTGACCGTAATTCTAGTGGAAGAGGCTAAAAAGGAGGACTTGTATCCACGTGAGGTATACATATGCTGAATTACTTCCCAAAGCATCCAGAGCAGCATGATCTAAAGAATGTGTTTTCATGAAAGAATCTAATTAGAGTTGCATGCCAAAGGAGTAACAGGATGATTAACCTGAGAAATATGTGTGATTCCAATGTGAAATTCTTGGAGGAAAGAGATTCATGGGAAAAATTAGAGTCATGGACAGAGTTTGGGAGGTCCATTGGCTGAATCCACACCAAAAAGCCAGTGACTCCTGGGAAAGTCAGACAAATTTAGTAACTAACTAACAAGTCTTCAACACTTGTAGCTGGGTGTCAACTGAAGTGAGGAGGGTAGGGAGTTCCCCAGAAAAATGACAAATCAATATATATTCTGATGTACTCAGCAAACAGCTCGAGGCTGGTTAACCTTTGGGACCAGAGTAAGGATTATACCGACCTAAGGAACAAGGTGAAACCCGTCTTTCACTCTATACACTAGTGTCTTCCTGGAGACTGTTCAAACGAATGCATTTTTTGGATTAAGCATTATTTTATTAAAGACTTGGTAATGTTGCTTCTAGGAGAATTGATTAAAAAGTATGAGTTTTTATGGAAGCTTACCCACAGATGCTCTTCCACTATGCTGAGAGCAGGGGAACGTGTTTTTGGTATGTGGGTTGAGGAAACAGCAGCGAGGATTGTGGGGACTGAGGGAAGCCTGTAACTATCGATCTGAATTTTTTTTGAGACAGGGTCTTGCTTTGTAGTTCAGGTTGGTCCTGAACTCAGCCTCAAACTCACATCACAGCAGTCCTCCTGCCTCTGCCTCCCGAGTGCTGGGATTACATGCATGAGCCACCACGCCCGGCACTGTGGTATGTGGTACTGATTGCTGCTGGGGTGAGTCTCCACATCCAGTATTGTATGTGGTTAACCAGGGATTAGACCCAGGTCCTTGTGTTTGCATGACAGGCGCTGGAACCACTGAGCTAAATCCCTGGCCCAGATCTGAGTTTTTAAAAAGTCACAATTTCCCTATCAGAAATTCTGTTACCTTTATCTTCATGTGGTAATCAAGCAGTAGGTATCCTTCATTTTCAGTTCTGCTCATCTCTGTGGGGACTGTGCCATGGGGTTAGAGTTTGGCATGCGCCAATAAACTTCTGTGTTTGTGGAAGTCTCAAACATGGAGAGGAGATGATAGAGTCCCTGTTAAGATCCAGAGTGTGAAGTTTATACATTGAACAGCTTGTGCTCTCCTCTGGAAAATAAGTGCCTTTTCTCCATACCAGAGCTGCCACTAAAGGGTAAATACAAGACACCCCCTTGCTGAGAAATGTCCCGAGCTGAACTTCTGAGAGTTGGCATCTGCGTGTAATTACTTGGGGCACATAACTCTTTTATGGGTGCTCACTTACCAAAGCATTTACATTTACATTCACAGCTCATTAGGTTGCTTGTGAATTTGATTTGAACATTTTAAGTGGGATTGTTTTTAATCTTTGAAAGTACTATAAACCCACAGTCATGCTCAACTGCTACAGACTGTTGGAACAAAACCCACATAACTAGTTTGTTTTGCCTCCTAGAAGGAGTTCTATAAGGCGAAGGTGGCACTGCCCTAGAGTAATATCACGGGATCGCTCTCTTTATTTTGAAAACCAGTATTTATGAAATCCTCATGATCAAAAGTAAAGTTGCTTGAAAACTCAAATGGAGAAAGAACAAAATTAAACGTGAATTCTGGATGGTTATAAAAATCATAAAGTAACAGATCTTTCAAACAGATGTTTAATTTTAAAATACTAAACACTGCAGACTTTCCAGAGACTCTCAATGGTTAGCAAAACCAATTCAGTGTCTTCCCTTGGGCTCTTGCACGGCTGGGTAATGAGCTCGGTTGGGCTTGAGCAAGGCAGCCACTATCAGCGGCATAACCAAAAGTGCACCGTGTACTGCATTTTTTTAAAAAGGAGAACAGATACATTTGTAATTCATTCGTGGCACCAGGTGTTCCTTAGCTGTGTACTTTGTGGCCTGTACTGAATGCCTACAGTTTTCTTTCTTTTCAAGGGAAAAGATTTGCCATTGGACCATGCTTCATGAAGGCAGCCTCATTTGGAGAGTCTTATAGGCACATTTGATTTCAAATTCAAATATTGTCTTGAAGAGACCTTTTCTTACCCTAATATTTGAGTATGTGTCATCACAGTATACAAGGAGCTGTATGTGGAGCAGGCGTACTGTGGTCTGGTTTTCAACACTTGGTGGAAAAGATCAGTCAATCCTTTGTGACCCTAGAAACTGTTAGATTTGATTAGTGTCTGTTTGGGTAATCAGATAGTAGGGAGAATATGGAGACGGATGCTTCCCAGAGCTTGTTATCCCAAAGCAGTTACTTTTCAACAATGTTTGCTAAGGTAGATTATTGATATGATGGTTATTAAGAAAACAAGGAAATACACTGGGGGAAGCAACATTAAAACAAAGATCCATTTGTTTTATGCTAGACTGAAACATCAGCAGTCAGACCACGAAACAGAGGGAAGTGGGAAATGTGGAGACTCTTTTACTCTCTCCTTTCCCCATGAGCCCACAGAATAGGCCCAAATTTGTCCAGGCTGGTCCGTAAAAACAGTCCTCAGCCGCATCCGCCCCGTTTGGTGTTTTGCTGCCCTCCTCTGGCCTCATGTCTGGTTCCTTTGGCTCCTAAGTCTCTGTGTCACCCTCTGAAAATTCCAGGTTTCCCTCATTTGCAATCCTAAGTGGCTTATGCGGTCAGTCTTGGTGATTTCTTCCCCGTGTCACCAGTCAGCTGGGGATTCTTCTGAATTCAGACGGAAGTCACAAGGTGGCAAAGTGCGACTCTGGGCTTTGAATGCCAGAGGCTCTAAGCCCCTGTGTTATAGCTGAGCTCTTCCTCTTAGCTCTTAGCATGACATTTCTTGATGCTGCCACTCTAAGCTTTGAGTATTAGCAGCTTTCTGTGGCTCCCAGTGGCCCTTTAAATCTGCTTTGCAGCTGGAGCTCCGACCCCCACTAGAGGCTAGCTGGAGGCTTCTGGGGTTTCTCTGTGGATCTTATAAGGCATCTTCAGGCCTATAGGTCTTCGGTCCTTGCTGCTGTGCTGCCCTCTGAAGCTCTCCAGCAGCCTCTGGTTGCCTAACACATGGATCTCACAACCCTTAATGTGACCAGTTCTTTTTTTTTAATTGAAATCTTTATTGGTACATTACATATACACATCATAATTTCACTCCACAATGGGTATTTTTACCAGTATAAGACACAACTTAATTCTCATCTTTTCCCATAGCCCTACCCACACTACCACCACCCTATATGCATATAATTTATTTCCTTTCTTTTTTGTTATAATCTCATTATTTTTCCCCCTTCACCCTATTACACTTTGAGTATTTTCTACTTCACAATATATAACATACAATTAGAGAACTCATTTACATCTTTATTTTCTGATACCAGAGAAAAGATGTGATATGTAACTATCTGTGACCTATTTATTTCACTTATGAGGATATCCTCAAGGTATGTCCATTTAAGTATAAGTGATTCAAACTTATCATTTCTTATGGCAGAGTAATACTCCATTCTGTAGAAGAATCACAGCTTTTTAAAAAAATCTTTATTGGTACATTAAATATACACAACATGATTGTACTCCATAATGGGGATTTGTACCAGTATAAGACACAACTTAATTCTCATTTTTTCCCATAGCCCCACCCACCCTACCACCCCCCCATATACATAAAATTTGTTTCCTTACTTTTTTGTTACAATCTCAACATTGTCCCCTTTCACCTTATGAATTGCAGCTTTTTTATCTAGTCTCCAGTTGATGGACATTGGGTTCTTTCCAAGATGTAGCAATCACAAACTGAGCTGCTATAAACATGGGTGCACATATGTCACTGTGATATGAGTCTTTTAATTCTTGTGTGTATATATCTAGCAGAGTGATGGCTGGGTCAAATGGAACTCCAATCCTAGCTTTTTGAGGAATCTCCAAACTGATCTCCACAGGGGTTGTACAAGTCTACAGTCCCACAAACAGTGGAGAAGAGTTCCTTCTTCTCCACAGCCTTACCAACATTTGCTGCTGGCTAATTCTGAAATGGCAGCCATTCTTAGTGGAGTGAGATGAAATCTCAGTGTTGTTTTCATCTGCATCTCTTGCATGACTAATGATGTTGAACATTTCTTCATATGCTTCTTAGCTGCTCTTACTTCTTCTTCTGAAAAATATCTGTTCATTTCAGATGCCCATTTTTGAATTGGGAATGTGACCAGGAATGAGCCCAAACCCCTCACTCCACTCTTCCCAAGATAAAAATCACAAGTGGGCAAGAGTGGGCTTTCCGATGTGGCGCAGGGGCAGAGTACCCCTGACTGAGCCATGGACTGTGAGGGAGCAGTGCTTACCCAGAGAAGAGGAAGACTATGCAGTACACCACATTTCAGGTACCTATTTTTGGGGCTTTCAAAGAAGTGGCAGCGAGGCCGGGGATGCCTGAAGAGACTGCAGGAAGGAGTCATCTGGGACCGTTCTGGAGGCTTGAGGCTTATGGTGGCAAGTCCCAGCCTCACCCTGATCTTTGCCCAATCTGGCACAGTCCTCTGGAAGCTCCTCAGGTGGCATTGGGTCCCAAGAGGCCCAGCGTAGGTTGTGCATGTTGTGCCATCAGCCCAGTTGCAGCTCCTCTTGGGGCTGCAGGAGCAAGCAGTGGCCTGGAAGACAGCTTCAGAGACAACCACAGAGGTGACATCAAGTCAGTTGGCTTCAGTCACCCTTGGGGCAAAGACAGGGTGGGGTGTAGTGGCTGTGAGTGAGATCCTGCTCCCTGAGCTGTCACAGGGAAAAGGAAGGGCTGGGCCTCATGTGTTTTCTTACCTAGAGTAGTTACTGGCTGGGCTCCCTACGGAAGCCTGGATGTGTTCCCCAGTCTTCAGGCTTCCTGAGTAACAATTTAAAGGAAGAAACTATGGCTTGTTTCCATTCATTGCAAGTAATTCCTCCCCTTGAATTGCAGTTATTTTAATAAGAGATTCCTAACACCAGGGACTCCCTGCCAGGTTCTAGAAAACACTAAAGTTAAAAATCCTTATCTAATTAGTCTCTGATTTGTGAAAATTGACCACTGCTAAGGGGCATGTGAAAGCAAGAAGCGAGCTTAGTGGTGGCCTTGCTGGGCCATATTCCAGGACCGCTATGCTCCAGGAGGGGCCGTTCTCAAAGCTGAGCAGGAGGGGTGCAGCATAGAGCTGATTGGCAGCCCCAGGAGTCTTGGCAGGTGAATTTGTTAAATGTCTAATGTGATAGATTCTAGGCATATTGAAGCATTTTCCCCACCACACCGAGCATTATATACCTTGAATAAACCATGTATATTGTGTTTTCATTAAATGAATGAATTTGGATCATCTCTGGGCAGGATAAAAACACAGTGAGCAAAATAAAATGTATGGCAACAGATGAGAGAAATCTGGCTCTGTTTGTGTCTTTCCATATGGCATCTGGAGGCAGAAGGACCAAGGGCTGAAGCTGTGGCTGGAGTACTGACCAGCTGTGTGGCCTCTTTGAGCTCAGCACCCTCATTTATCAAAGGCACACAAGTGAGCTTTCTCCCTCAGAGGGTGGTTATGAGACCCAAACAGCACTGCAGTTGTATACTGTATCCTCAGGAGGACACTTTAAATTCTCCCCTTGACTGTTCATCTCCGTTCCTCATTTCTGGGGATGGGTCCTCCCAGACACATTTGTGTCACGTGACTTACTGCCTACTGGAGAAGAAGGGTTGGATCAGGGATGAGCCCTTCAGAATTCCTGCCCCCTCAGTGCCGGGCGTGGTGGCTCACACCTGTAATCCCAGCACTCGGGAGGCAGAGGCAGGAGGATTGCTGTGATGTGAGTTGGAGGCTGAGCTCAGGGCCAGCCTGAACAAAGCAAAACCCTGTCTCAAAAAACCTAAAAAAAAAAAAGAATTCCTGCCCCCGGATCCTGGAAAGGGGTCTCAGAGTTTCACTCTCCATTTCTTAACTTGGAAGTTTAACTTGGAATTCAAGGCATGAAGCTGGCCATCTTTTCTCAGCCACATTACTCATGAAATAGCTGGAAAATATTGGGCTTCTGAGAAAGAGAAGCACGTATCCATCTAACTTAATTTCTGCTCCCATCAGTCCAAGCATTAAAGAATTTTTGTGATGTACTTGCTATTACAATACTTTCTTTCTAGATTTCAGTACAGCCGGAGAGATTCCCTATTTCACAGGAGATTATTAAGGAGCAGAAGAGTCCTTTTCAGAAGTTTAGATCCAAGGCCCAGAGTTTCCTTCCAGCTATACTGCTGTCTCTTCTTATTTTCTCTCAGGATAACAACATCCAAACCCCAGGTGTGGTCTCCATGGTGATCCAGATTCCCTTATAGTATCTGCCTGGCAAAGGCCACACAACATCCATGGGCATAAACGGTGCAGCATGCTGAATTAATGGTGTGGGGAAATATCAGGCAAGTGAGCAAGGCTGCATAGGCTTCTTTTCATGCAATTAGTGACTTTCATTTCTGCCTACCTTTTGCCAGCGCGGCAGAGCAAGGTGCAGAAAGTCGCTACAGAAAATTAGCTGCAATTTAGGTAATATCTCAAATGTCCCACCAGGCACTAGATTATGTGATTGAAAGGAACATTTCATTTGGAGATTTGCAATTCTCTCATGCTGTTGGTGTTACACAATTACATTTCCTGTCATTTGTCACATTGTGGAATACCAAGACAAACTGGCTTCTCCTTGCAGTTATTGTATTACATGCAAACACAGAAGCAGCTTTCACCAATTGCTTTTCACCAAGTCATACCTCTTGTTAGCTGGAGACATTTAGCATTGTTTCTGTTAGAAGACCTCCTTGAACATAGTTTGCATCAAGAGGATTATTCTCCCAATTACTGGAAAATTGGGTTTTTCTCCTTAACCACAGCACTGCCTTTGAAGGCCAGAGCTGAGGCCCTGCTGCCTTCTGAAGCAGTACATTGAGAGAGCTCAGACTAACAGGGCAGCAAAGGCCCTGTTTTCCTGGAGACTCTGGGAGCAATGGTGCCCCATGGAGCATTTGTGCATAAAGCTAGGGGAAAACTTTAAAACTGTTCCACTACCAGCTGGTTATATCATATTTAGGGCTGCTGAAAAATTTAGCTCTTAAACAAAGGTAACAAATATTGAACTCAGGAAGCAGGTACAGAACCTCTGGGGCCTTGTGCACATGGAATTCTCTGCAGGTCATTAGGTACTCTTCAGCTCATGGCCTGACCTAGATTTTCCTTTCCTCTCTAAAGATGGTATTAAAAAATAATTCAATCTCTGCCCCTTGGTGTAATTGAGTCTTTCAAGTAGTCTGTAAGTAGCCAGGCTGGGCATCGGCAATTTCTGCTTGTCAAGGGGGGGCTCATTGCAGAGCCTCTGCCGGCCATAGCCTCCACGTACCACCTGCAGTGTGAGGCAGCTACATTTTAAAGAAGTGTTAGAGGTGATTTTGTCAGGCACACGGAAGCCTTGTTTTCATCCTGAGGTGCTCATTAGAGAAACCCAGAGGGAGTTTGAAACTTCTGATTCTCTGACTGCACCCTGGCCCACTTAAATGAGAGCCTCAGGGACTCAGGTGTCAGTGTTAAAGCTTTCCGGGTGACTCCAAGCGCGGCTCTTTCCAGAAGTGCTGCACGGAAGCCTGACTCTGGGATCCAATGCTCACTTGGGTCACCTCCGTCTCAGGTCCCTCAGCACAGTGTCTCTGGAGCCAGGCTGGTGGCAGGAAAACCTGGGCTCCCAAGCGCTCACAGTGGCCCGCTGATTAAAGGCCTCACTGTGTGAGGTCATGGCGTCGCGTCTGCTTCAAAACTTTGATTCTCTGGGGCTGGTTGGTTTTCCCCGACCTGTCCTAAATAAGAAGGTGCCGAGAGGGTAAGACTTCGGGCTCTTTTTTCTTCTCATGACTTCCCTGAAACGTTCTGTTTCGGTGTTTAGAAATTCATTATGAGATAACAGCGGGCAGGGCCAGCCGTAGAGGCTGCGGCCTGTGCCATTGCAGTCGAGCTGAAGTGGGAGCACACCAGAAGAGCGCCTAGGGACTGTGTATAACAGTGGGTGGAGCTGGGGAAGCAGAATCCAGCGCCATCGCAGCCAAGCAGAGCCAGAGCCTGCCTTTCTCCACCTCAACTGCACAAGCACATCCAGGGACTCTGTATTGGTGCGTAGGTGGGTCTGTTGGAATGTCAGCCAGTACCATTGCAGCTGCACAGGGGCTGCATCCTACTGGCCTACAGGCCAACAGCACAAGCGGACCCAGGGACTTGGTATTGGTGAGTAGGTGGCCTATTGGAACCTCAGGCAGAGCCACTGTAGCAGTGCAGGAGCCAGAGCCTTCCTGCCTCTAAGCAGATGGGAGAAGGTGTTCTGACTGTATTGTTTGGCACCCCATATGGTGTGCCAGAACTAGGTTTTTTTTTTTTTTTTTTTTAGGTCCCAATACAGACTGTAAAGAACAACCCAGGAAACACTGATATTTTAAGGGTCTTAAATATTAGGAGGAAAGAGACTGGCAACAAACATCGCCAGACATTAGGGCAGGTACAAAGCCAAAAACAACAGCAATGACAAAAACTCAGAGATGAGGAAATATTCAAAGTCTCAGATGCAAAGATCCTCACCTCAAGGTAACACAAAGGGAAGGGGAATAGAGATGATTGAAGGCCAGTCTCCAGGGTTGTTATTTCTTTCTCTTGGATTTTTCCCTGTACTAAGAGATAGTGTCCATCTTTATCTCTCTATCAGTTTTGGCTTGAAGTCTATTCTGTCTGCAAATAAGATTGCTACTACTGCTTTTTTACTGTTTCCTGTCACATGGAGTATTGTTTTCCATCCCTTTACTTTCAGTCCATGGGTTTCTTTTGGAATTAGGTGTGTTTCTTGTATGCAGCAGATTGTAGGATATCTTTAATGGGTCACAGAAGAAATTAGAGAAGAAATTGAGCAGTTCTTACAACTAAATGATAACCCCAGTACAACATATAGAAATTTATGGGACACAATGAAAGCAGTCCTATGAGGAAAATTCATAGCAGTGAAAGCCTACATCCAGAAAATGGAACAAGCTCAAATAAACAATTTAATGCTGAAGCTCAAGCGACTAGAAAGAGAGGAGCAAGACAAACTCAAATCTCGCTTTAGGCAGGAAATTATAAGGATCAGGGCAGAAATTAATGCAATAGAAACCAAGAGAACGGTTCAAAAAATCAATGAATCCAAAAGTTGGTTCTTTGAGAGGATAAACAAAATTGATAGACCCTTAGCCAACCTTATTAAACAAAGGAAGGAAAAGGCTCATATCTATGCTATTAGGAATGAGAATGAAGAAATTACTACAGACCCAGAGGAAGTCCAGAGGATAATAAACACCTACTTTGAAAATTTATACTTTAATAAAATGGAAAATTAGAAGAAATGGATAGATTTCTGCACATATATGAACTTCCAAAGCTGAATAAAGAAGATATAGAAATGATAAATACCCCAATATCAATCTGTGAAATTAAAAATGTAATTAAAAACTTGCCGACAAAGAAAAGCCCTGGACCTGATGGTTTTACTGATGAATTCTGTAAAACTTTTGTTTTTTTTTTTTTTTTTTTGAGACAAGGTCTTGCTTTGTGGTTCAGGATGGCCCTGAGCTCAGCCTCAAACTCACATCACAGCAATCCTCCTGCCTCTGTCTCCTGAGTGCTGGGATTACAGGCGTGAGCCACCACGCCCGGCACTGTGGTATGTGGTACTGGTTGCTGCTGGGGTGAGTCTCCACACCCAGTATTATTATGTGGTTACCAGGGTTCAAACCCAGGTCCTTGCACTTGCAAGACAGGTGCCAGAACCACTGAGTTATATCCCCAGCCCCATTTCTATAAAACCTTTAAAGAGGAGTTAGTGCCTCTACTTCTGAAACTCTTCAATGAAATTGAAAGGGAAGCAGTACTCCCAAACTCATTCCTGGAAGCAACCATTACCCTGATTCCAAAAGCAGAGAAAGACCCCACCAAAAGAGAGAATTAAAGGCCAATATCACTAATGAACATTGATGCAAAAATCCTCAATAAGATCCTGGCAAATAGAATACAGAGAATTATCAAAAAGATTATATAACCTGACCAAGTTGGTTTCATCCTAGAGATGCAAGGATGATTCAACATATGTAAATCAATAAATGTTACACACTGTGTTAACAGACTCAAGAACAAAAACCATATGGTCATCTCAACTGATGCAGAAAAGCATTTGACAAAATACAACACCCATTTATGATCAAAACTCTACAGAAGATCGGAATAGATGGTCTCTATCTCAAACTAATAAAAGCTATCTATGAGAAACCATTAACCAGTATCATACTAAATGGTCAAAAATTGAAACCTTTTACACTAAGATCAGAAACAAGACAAAGATGCCCTCTCTCACCACTTCTGTTTAAAATAGTTCTAGAAATACTAGCCATAGCAATTAGGCAAAAGAAAGAGATAAAAAGAATAAAGATTGGAAAAGAAGAAGTTAAATTGTCATTATTTGTTGATGACATGATACTCTATCTAGAGGATCCTAAAAACTCAATTAAAAAAATGCTGGACCTAATTGCCAAATTTAGTCACGTACCTGAATACAAGGTCAATATTCAAAAATCAATAGCCTTCGTATACACAAACAGTAGACCCACTGAGACAGAAATTGGGGAGTCAGTCCCTTTCACAACTGCACTCAAAAAAATAAAATATCTGGGCCGAGGAAATAGCTCAGTGGTTCTGGCACCTGTCTTGCAAGCACAATGACCCAGATTTGATCCCCGGTAACCACATAATAATACTGGGCGTGGAGACTCACCTGAGCAGCAACCAGTACCACATACCACAGTGCCGGGTGTGGTGGCTTATGCCTGTAATCCCAGCACTCGGGAGGCAGCGGCAGGAGGATTGCTATGATGTGAGTTTGAGGCTTATCTCAGGGCCAGTCTGAACCACAAAGCGAGATCCTGTCTCAAAAAAACCTTAAAAAATAAAATAAAATAAAATAAAATATCTAGGAATCAATCTAACAAAGGAGGTGAAAGACCTCTACTCAGGAAAACTATAGTACTCTAAAAAAGGAGATAGAAGATGATATCAAAAAATGGAAAGACATACCTTGCTCCTGGGTAGGAAGAACCAATATTGTCAAAATGGCTATACTCCCGAAACTACTATACAGATTCCACACAATCCCAATTGAAATCCCAACAGCATATTTCACAGATCTAGAGAAAAAAATCCAAACTTTCATTTGCAACCACAAAAGACCTAGAATAGCCAAAGCAATTCTAAGCAACAGGGACATGGTGGGAGGTGGTTTACAACTCCAGACCTGAAACTGTACTATAAAGCAACTGTGATAAAAACTGCAAAGTAACAAAGCAAAGTAACATACCTGCGGATCAATGGAGTAGACTAGAAGATCCAGAAACTACTCCAGATACACTGAGCCACCTCATCTTTGACAAAGGATCCAGAAATCCTCAGTGGAGGAAAGATAACCTCTTCAACAAATGGTGCTGGAAAAACTGGGATTTAACCTGCCAAAGACTAAAGCTAGACCTAACTCTTTCACCATGTATCAAGCTAAAATCAAAGTGGATGAGAGACCTAAATATTAAAACAGACACTCTAAACCTGCTGCAAAACAGGTTAGGTAAAACTCTTGAAGACATTGGCTTAGAAAAAGATGTCTTCAACAAAACCTCTATAGCACAGGAATTGGCAGAAGAAATCAGCAAATGGGACCTCATCCTTTTAAAAAGCTTCTGCACAGCAAAGGGAACCACCAACAGAGCAAAAAGGCAACCAACAATGTGGAAAAAAATCTTTACCAGCTGTTACTCAGACAAGGGTTTAGTATCTATAATATATAAAGAGCTTAAAAAACTCAGCCCACCCAAATTTAAAGACTCAATTCAAAAATGCTCATCTGAAATGAATAGATATTTTTCAGAGGAAGCAGTAAGAGCAGCTAAGAACCATATGAAGAAATGCTCAACATCATTAGTCATTTGAGAGATGCACATGAAAACAACACTGAGATTTCATCTAATTCCACAAAGAATGGCTACTATTTCAGAATTAGCCAGCAACAAATGTTGGTGAGGCTGTGGAGAAGAAGGAACCCTTCTCCACTGTTGGTGGGACTGTAGACTCGTACAACCCCTGTGGATATCAGTTTGGAGATTCCTCAAAAAGCTAGGATTGGAGGTACCATTTGAACTGGCCATCGCTCTGCTAAGTATATACAAACAAGAATTAAAAGACTCATATCACAGTGACATATGTGCACCCATGTTTATAGCAGCTCAGTTTGTCACTGCTGAATCTTGGAAACAACCCAAATGTCCATCAACTGGAGACTGGATAAAAAAGCTGTGATTCTTCTACAGAATGGAATATTACTCTGCCATAAGAAATGATAAGTTTGAATCATTTATACTTAAATGGACATACCTTGAGGATATCCTCATAAGTGAAATAAATAGGTCATAGATAGGTAAATATTGCATCTTTTCTCTGATATGAGAAAATAAAGATGTAAATGAGTTCTCTAATTGTATGTTATATATTGTGAAGTAGAAAATACTCAAAGTGAAATAGGGTGAAGGAGGAAAAATGAGATTATAGCAAAAAAAGAAAGGAAACAAATTTTATGTATATGGGGGGGGTAGTACGGTGGGTAGGGCTATGCAAAAAAATGAGAATTAAGTTGTATCTTATACTGGTACAAATTCCCATTGTGGAGTGCAATCATGATGTATATATATAATGTACCAATAAAGATTTCAATAAAAAAAGAAATTCATTATGATCTGAGTTAATCTTACCTGCTCATTTGTCTGTGCCTTAGCTGTTGCTCCCTTTTAGAGCCTAAAGAGCATGATGGCAGGACTCATTTCTGCCTTCCGAGTAGACTGGTACCTGACATAAAATACTCAAGTGCTGTTTGTTGAGTGCATGAAGAAACTGGAAAAAAAATGCTCTGGAGTATGTGTCTTAGTGGTGGAGGGTAAACAATGAAAGGTCACAAGGGCTCTGCCGGATCTCCTGGATCTGGGCAAGGAGATTAGTCTGACTTTTACATAAGTGGATCAATACTAACCTTTTCCTTAGCTATCCCTATTATCTTCTGTTGTTTCACACTTAGTCATTAGGATGATCTGAGGATTTATGTGTAAAGTAACAATGTGATAATTAAGACTGCCAATGTGGTCCTCCCCACATTGAATCTGTGGGTCACAGGTTAAGTGTTTGAAGTTAGAGCCAACTCCACTCCACCTGGCTCAAAGATCATGTGTTTGCCCTCAGGATTCAGGAAAACAGGGGCAAACTTACACAGGCAAAGATCAAATTCTCTTATTATTTCCAGGAAATAGTTGGGATGACACACACCAAAGGCCCTCTGCAAATTCTTTCTGATTTAATGCTGAGGGACCTCAAAGTGAGTCAAGTAAGAGTATCTGATACTTCATTTATAGGATTTGATTGCTTTAAAAAGGGTCATAAATATAGGGAGCTGCTGAATAAACTCATTTGAGACTTTATGTACAAACTTCACTTAAAAAATAGTAGCCATTTTGTGGCCATGAAGTTATAGTAAATTGCTCAAGAGAAGGGGTGCAAAATATCCCGGGTTTCTAGGGACCTACCATAGTCACAGAATGTGGCAGGAGCCTGCAGGAAGAGGAGACCAGCAGGCAGGTGGGACGTGGTGGGCAGGGTTAGAGGGTCCCACCGAGTTGTAGATATGTCCCCATAAAAGGAGGCTGCGGACTGAAATCATAATGTCCAAATAAGACATCAAAGCACACACAGGCTCCTGTGACTGTGGGAGGTCTGCTTCGTGGTCAGGATGGCCATGGCATCACTAGTTGATTTCTGTGGGTCATGATGGCTGGCTCAGTCTCAAGCAGGGGAGGGACTCCTCTCTGGAAATTGTAGCAGAAGGCAGGAGTATTGATATGAGGCCTGGAGTGAAAGTGAGACAAGGTTACAGCTCCACAGCCACACAGCTGTCCATAGCAGGCTTGTCTGGAGTAGGCATGAGTCTGAAATCCAGACTACCCTTGTGGTGGGGGTGGGCCCTTCATTGCCCTGAGGCTCAGTTCTCTGTAAACTCAGACTGAGGGCCTGGAAGCCTCCTACCTTTAGGGAATCAGTTGTGCAGTAGGAGCGTGTCAGTATCGATGGCGGTGCTGTGCATTGCCCTGGGTCTGAGAATTTTCACAATCTCCTGGTACATCTGACTTCCAGAGTAATGGTGAAAATTGAAGCCTTGAGACCCAACAGAGACATGAGATTGGATAATACTGGGTGGGCAGTTGACCTTTCTCAGGCTGGCCATTTGTTTTGATGGAGTTGGTCATGGCTTGGTATTTAATTGTGATTACATAATGAAAAATATCTTTTTCTTGGTTCCTGTTACGTCAAACGCTCTGCTACACTAAAATGTGGTTTAATATGAACCTTTGACTCATTATTGTGCATTTCTTTTTATCTCCACTTAGCTATGCCCTATCTGGGTTTCAGGTCTGAGTCAAATGATGGAGTGAAATCCAGCTTTCAGGACATGCACATAATTACTGATGTCTGCCTGACTGACTGAATTTCCCTCTGATTGATTGTTGGCCTTTGTGTTTGCCACTCAGTAAACTTGTTGTAAACTCTCTCTATATCTTATTTGCACACAAATACTTGGCATGTAGGAAGGAAAAGCACTATTTGACATCAACTAGCACGCAGCACAGTTTATAGTATAAACTGTTGGGAGAGTTAAAAAATACTTTGTTTGGAACTGACCCTGTAGAAAAGAACAAACTTCATAGATTTTCACGTTTTCCCTATGAATGCTCTCAATTAATTACTGACTATGTCTGGGGTGATGGGTGGTACTAAGAGCTTCTTTTACATATGGTAAAAATCAAGGCAACAAAGAAGAGATGAATCACTCAAGGGCACATAATTAATGATCAGGGGAGAGTAGTCACACTCAGGACTCCTTGCCCCAAGTATGTTGCTCTTGAAACACCTGGCAGCAGCCCCAGGACTTCCTGCTCCACACACACAGACACTTTTGTTGGCAGCAGACACTCTGGACACTGTCCACCAGCTTTGGCAAAGCTGAGGATGATAGGTCTGGGTCCTCATTCCCAGTGAGAGGGCTTCAAATTGCAGCAGGCAGAGTCCTCCTGGCCTCAGTGTGACCTGACAGGCAGCTGCACTGAGGTCAAGATCTACGCAGTGGATCTCAGAACAGTTGTCAGAAGTGAAGTATGAACTTCCTCCTTCCCAAGAATACTGCCTGCCAGGGTGGTGATAGGAGTTACTTGTCCACGCTAATTGAATTTAGAAGTCTAAAGTGGAGGTTCTGGCTTCGATGAACATGACAAGGGCTCAGCTAAAATTTTAACTTATAGAAAAAAATAGCAGTTTGCTTCACAACTTGGCACGCGGCAGGTAAGTTCTTCAGGGCTGAAGCCGATTTTCATACCTCTGGCAGGCACTGGCCCCCTGCAGAACTGTCTTCAGGCAGGCCCAGCTTGTCACCTTTGCTAATGCAAAAGGGTGATATTACTGTTAGGCAGGAAATTATTTTAGTCTATTTCATTCTGTGGAATTTCTACCCTCTGCCTCAAATTCCCATGCTTCTTTCCAGAGTTATTTTATTTTTAATTTACTGTTTTTTTAGTAATGATTCTAACGCTAACATAGATTAAGTTCTAACACTATGAACTGATTTCAGTTTTCAGGAGAGCGCTATGTGACGGGTACTGTTTTCACTACTCAGTGACTGTGTCAGTTCCAACCCTGGGAAGCCAAAGAGCTACCTCAGAGTCACAGAGTTCAGAGGGGAGCAGCCAGGATTTGTACTCAGGCACAGTAGCTCTGGAGTGTCTATGTTGACCTTCTTAGGTTACCGTCCAGGTTGAGGGTACTTTGTGACTCTTCCTTCCAGGGACTTGCAGTGTCACCAGATGGCCTGAGTCAGTCTGGACTCCATGTTTGTTTCTGAAACTTTAGCAATGACAGGCTGGCTGAGTTTGGTGCATCACTTCCTAGCCTGGGGTGCAGATGTCCCATGGAATAACCTTCCCAATCTTTGGGAAGAAGCTGCTGTGAGGCTAATGTGTGAGGTCTCACTGGGCCCTGCAGCGCTGGTCACCACCTCTCTCAGATCCTGTGGTGGTGGTGGGAGGACTCTGGGAAGTTCAGACTTCCTGCTCAGTTGGACGCTGGTGTTCCACATTCCACAGTGTTTTCTATTGTAGAAGGGTGACACTGTTTTCCAAAGAAGCAATAACTTTACACACATCTTTCTCTCACTGGAATGATTTGGAAGTGTCAGCAGTACACTGAGGTGTGTGGTTGGCCTCAGGGTCTCAGCCACTGTTTGGAATTTAATGTCGTAGGAATTCCTGTGACTTTAGTCAGCTTGAGATCTATTGTGATGGTGAGCAGCTGTAGGGTAAAGATGTCCTTCTGCACTAAGCTGTTCCACTGGAAAGTGCCTTCTCCGAGAGGCATTGCATTTTGGTACTGTTTTACCTTTTGATACCATTTGAAGTATTATTGCTATTATTGAAAAATGAACATTCCCTGTAAAACTCTGGGTGCATGCTCAGTGTTACTAGCTCACTGTTGGTGATATGAATGATTAATTTTACAAGTCTTAGATATCCTACATGTAAAATGATGGCTGCTATGTCCACCTCATGAATTATTGTGCATGTGGGAGCTCAGTCTATCTTCAAATGAAAAAAACTTCATCCACAATTAGAAGAATATAACAGCATTTTCACACTGGACAGAAGGCTTTGTGAAGTGCTCTCATCTGCAATATCTCCATCTTCTTAAGTGCTGTCTCTTTACCCTGACAATCCAAACTAGTTTAGTTAGACACCAAGATGTCTCTGAAGGCCATGGAACTATTAATGCCCAGGCTTAATTAAATGACAAGTCCAATTTCACCAACACTGATTTACTTGCTGTGGGGAAATAGCCAACCTAGAGTGAGTTTAATTGAATAAAAGTGATACCTTGTTTATTTCTCACTTACCAGACGGCTTGGTGTGAGTGTGTGTGGGTAGAAGTATGCATACATTAAAAAAGTATGCAAATATAATCATAGTGATGTAGGCCAACTTGGAGCCTCATTTTCATTCATGCTGTAAAGATTTTGTTCCATTGTTTCCACCTCAAACTGTGGGTGGCAGCAGAGACTTGGGAAATACCTTCTGTGCAACTCAAATTGCTTTTTAAGGCAAATCAGTGACAAAGAAATGATCGCATGATGTGATAAGTAGATTGGATTTCCATTTTTGAACTACAATTGACATTCCTTCTTTATTTCTCATTGCATTCTTGTGGTTAGAAGTGGTGAGAGAGGGCTGTGGTCTGGGAACTCACTGACATGTTGTCTTTTAAACAAGCTTTTCATTATTTGGGTCAATAACCTTTCCTTGAATCACAGACCACAGGCACTCAGCATGGATTCCTTTTTCTTGTAGTGATGCTGTCTCTCTGACATCTGACCATTGTGTTTTCCAACTTTCGTTGATCCCCAAAGTGTTTCCTAAAGTGAATTGTGGGCTAGCACATCAAACTTGGTCTAGCTGAAGGTTGGATCCTTTGCGAACAGGTTGTCTCTCTAATGTGTGGTGACCAAAGACTTCATAAGCCACAGGCTAAGCAAACAAGTCCTTTCCTGAATACAGACAAACTGTGCATTTCTCTTGGTCTCTACTTTCCAGAATTCAAGTGAAAAACATGACCATGTAGGAAAATTTACTTTCTATTCACTAAATATTCTTCCTTCAGTTATGAGAGAACAGGTAATGTCTTTATAGTTTGAAGAAAGATGGGAAAAACTTGAAAATGGTGAGAATTATTGCTGGTGTGGATATGGGAAAAATACACTGTCATATCCTGTGTGAAGCACCTAATGAAATTTTAAAAATTACATAGATCCTTTACCCTGCTAACAAGATGCCATGTCACAAGAAAAATAATCAGGCTCTAAGGAGGGGGGATGAATTGGGTCTGATTTTTATAAGATGTTCTGAAAAATTATTAAGTGGGCAATTTAATATATACAGGTAAATCTTTGATAATAATTTTATAAAGTAATTAATCACAGAATCCATGAAAATTTATATTTAACACTTTATGATTTTTAGTTTTGGTTTATTAGGACAGATGTGTTGCTGTACAGACTATTTGCATTCCTTGTGAGAAGTTGGTACAGGTCCACAGTACATCTTAATTCCTTCATTCATGCCCTTTCCCTTCCCTCCCCACTTCTTCTACCCATCTCTTGATCCCTCCCATTTTTGTGTGTGCAGATTTGCAGCACATAACATTTACATTACCGTGTGGACTTGATATGTGTAAATAACACATCCCAATCCTTTCTTTCCATTTCCCTTTCCCATCCCCTTCCCCCTCCTTCCATCTCTTTATCTCATTCCACTCTGGGAATGGACTATCTCCCTGCCCTCGATCATCTCTTTTACTTTGCTCTTTATTTTTACTCTGGGTTTCTCATATAAGAGAAATCAGGTGATATCAAAGCTCATGTTCTGATATATTTCACAGAACAGTTTGGTCTTGAGGTGCATCCACTTTCCTATTCTCCACAAATTGGATTTATCTGACAAACAATAGTCTCTTATGGTCACTGTCTGCATCAAGGGCACCTTTTGTACAGAGGGTCTGCATTTGCTTCTGTGGGTCACCCAGACAGGGTATCACTAAATCATGGCCACTTTAAATTAAATGGGTGAGGTAATTTATTGCTCTCCCTGCTTGTGCGAGTTCAGTCGTAGGTCTGTATGATGATTACTTTCTGATGAAATTCTCAGGACAGACTTTTCTCCTTTCTGTTATTTGCAAAGGTAAAGGCAGAAAGGTTTCTTTACTGTTTTTCATGGGAAGTTTATTTTTCTCAACCTCACACTGAAATATGGCCTTTTGGCTTTCTACTTTTTGATTTGGGTATTTCTATGAGACTCTTTTACTAGAATAATTTTTCTTTCTTTGTTTCATGACAGAAAGGCATATGTTATAATTATATATGTGCCATGTAGAAATATGCAGGATAATTAACATGGGTGACCTGAGTGTTGGCAGTGTGAGAGAGAAGACAGAAACAGAGAGGTAAGAATTAAAAGAAAATAAAGAAGAAAGGCTACATTCTACTATATGTAGGCTATGTTTATCTTTATGTGGAAATTGTTTCTCTGTATGTGCACTCTTGAAGAAATTTTGTAATGTTGGTTATGATCTACTGTTTGGTGAAAAAACCAAACTGTAAATAAAGAATATGAGTTTATGTAGGAAAGGTCAAATGACTTCTGTAGGTAAAAAGCTTGCTGGCTGTGGTTGAGTATGCACACAAATATGGAGAAACTCAGAGTAGCCTGCTAATAGTCTGCTGTGTGCCACAAGGATTGAGAATCAGATGAACTAGAGAGGATTGTAGTGGTGCTGATGAGCTGACTAGTGCTTTCCAGAGGTTTATACAAATCTAATATAAATACAAATAGATTGATTTTATAGTTTCAAAAATAAATCCAAGTGTGTCCTGTTCATAGGTTGATGCACATTTCCCTTTCAATCTAACAGATTTGAAAAGGCCACTTTATAGAAGGCTGATCTCTCTTTTTGAATAGACAGACCTTTTCTAAAAAACTCAATGAGTCATTGTAGTCTTGTCCAACCAGCCTTCATTTTCTGGGTATTTATGATGCCATGTTAGGTGATGATAGTCACCTGCCTATGATGGATTTATGATATCATGTTAGGTTATGTATAGTCACCTTTAACTAGTACACATTGTAAAAATGCATTGATTACTTTTCTGTTCATCTCTCCAGATGAAACTCTTTTTGTCCTAGACTGACTTATGCTTCCAGGGAAGTGTGATAGGCATTTCTAGGTCTGAGATAGCCTTGGAAAGGACAGGCAGATTAAGGCTAGGCACCAACAATGGCTGCTCAAGTCACTGGATTTTGATCCTGTCTGCCAAACTCTATTTATTCCTTTTCTTCCTCTTGTTTCTTCTCCTTTCCTTGCCCCCTCCCTCTTTTCCTCCCTTCCTCTTCCTCCTTCCCTTTTACAGAGAGTAGGGTACTCAGCCTTTACTTTGCAGCTTCATTAGCATTTCCCCCTGCAGGCACTGACTATGTGGATCTCAAACTGTCCTGATGGTCAGGCCTTGCTGCTGTGTCTTCCACTTTTGCAGCCATCCAGTCTTGTTGGTTAGAACCTCCTACTGTATTCTGGCAGTGGATCTATTGCTGTTCCAAGTTGCTAAGTCATCTATCTAGCTGTCCTCTGCCTCACCACTAGAGTTAGTTGTGGTTATCTCATGCTGTAGAAGTGGACCGTGAAAAGCAAAGATGTCTTCCCTGGCCCAGCTCATACCTCACCTTCTAGGAAGACAGGTGTCTCCACACACATCCTGGAGAGATCCTTCCCAGGCCCACAGAGCTGTGCTTGTTGTGGAGTCTCTTGCTGTGCATGCCATCCATTGTTTTTCACTTGAAGTTCTCTCTCCTTCTGTCTCTCTGTCTTCCAAATATATGTTCTTGCCCTTTATCAACTGACCTTTTGTTCGGCATTCAGGTCAGTACATGAGTTGAAAATTTTTGAAATTTATCATTAGAGGACATTCTCTTGCCTTTAGAAACAATTGACTTGTCCTAAGTTGGTGCAGGTTTTCAAATTTTCCACTTAACTAGAGAACAATAGTTTTCTTCAGTTCAATTTTCTTGGGTTGCTATCATACTCTGTTGTTCACTTATGATGTTTTGCATATATTGTGCAAAATACAATGATGGGAAGGGGGTGAAGGTGAGAGAGGGGTCCCCAACTTTTCCAAGTTTACTGTTTGTGCATATCAACATGATAAAAGGTCCAGAAGCTTTTTTTGTGGCTAACTGAAACACTGAGTGTTACGGACATTCCCAGAAGATCTCAGAGAACAGGGGAAAATAATTTGGGCAGGAGATTCCAGAAAAACCATGGGAAAGATAAGATTTGGATTTGATATTGCAGGATCAAAGGATGGATTTGGATTCTAGGCCATAAATATAATGTTTGATATTTTAAAAATATGTAATTTTTAATCTAAAAACCTTGACAAGCTGAGAAATTCCACAGTACTATATTTATTTCCTTTGGAAACTTCTATGACTGGTCCATCAGAACTTGTGTATTATTTCTAAATGAACCGTGGAACACTGGGTTTTGCCTGAAATGAAAATGAAGCCTTCATTTTCTCTGAAAGGTTCCATCATATAGGTTGAAGGTTGGTGACTCTGTGAGGATGTCAAGTTGCTAGGCAGAGAGTTTGAGCTGCTAGTCACATTTATGGGATCTTTTTTCTTTTGTGTTTTCCTTTCAACATGTTAGGTGTGGTTTTAAAACAATGAGGAAAGGTAGAAACTCTGCATATTTTCCAGCATGAGGTGACATGAACAGTGTTTTGTTATGGAACTTCAAAGACATGGGATAGTAGAAGAGGGTGTTAGCATGGCAGTGGGAAAGGACAGGAATATAAAAGAGGGGTAAGGGGAAGAAGAAAGAGGACAAAATCTTCTGGGAGAAAGTGTATATTGTCTCTTTCAGCTCTGTCAAGATCATGGTCTTACAGAGACTATCCTTCTTGGTAGGGTTCTCTAATACACTTTTTTTATTTCTTAGAAGATTTTATTTGGTATTTATTCCCAATTAGTGATGATAGATACATACCTGTATTTTAGGCTCACTCTCAGCTATGTGCCCCTAGAGTACAAAGATGGTTGGATAAAATTGTTATTTTTCCCCCACACAGCCTTTTTTTCCATATGTACTATTTGAATTTGTGTAAGTAAATTTGTATGTGATATATTTCCGCTGTAATCAATTGCAATGTGTTTTTATTTATTTTTAAAATCTTTATTGGTACATTACATATACACATCATGAGCACACTCAACAATGAAGATTTGTACCAGTATATGACACAATTGTTTTTATTTTTGAGAAGGTCACTGGCCCCTTTAAGAATTTATGGAAAATGGTATATCTTTCCCTAAGAAGAACTTAACTATGCATTTTCATAAATAAAATGCAAGATACAATTTCAGTGGACCCATAGCCCATGTATCGACTCTCCAAACTGAGAATGGTATTGTGTAAAGTTCCCATTTGGCTTAGGAACAACAGATGCAGCTTCTTAGCAGTGGTAGATGCTAGAGAAGTAGAGGCAAAAGTGCATCGGCAGCTCCAAAGACCTAAAAGAGGCACAGTGCTAGGGGCACATATTGCTGGAGAATCTGGATTCTCAGCGGTCTGAATGGCAGTGACCTGGTTTTCTGTAGCCCAGACCAAATTAAAATAAGGGGCTTTTCATGAAATTTGAGGAAAGGAAGATCATGCAGAAATTTCCTTGTCTCATAATAAAGAGCAGAAAGAGAAAAGAAAGGAATAAATTTCTAAGTTCTGGTAACGCTGGGGGAAAACACAACCAGATTGTGGCATGAGACCTTGGTATTTTGCCATTAGTGGCTTCATGTAGGAGCCAGGTGCCATTCCATGAAAATCACTAAAACAATCACATCCACTGCTTACTTTTGCCTTTTAAAAAATTTGCTTATGAGATTTCAAATACCCTCTGTGTTCTTTCTTTAATTTAATTACAAGATAAAGGGTATGAATGTTACTGAAGAAGAAATAGCACATTCCAAGGTAAAATTATTGATCATCTATATCTTGAATTAGAAGTTAGGAGAGTGGATCCATCTGGACCTTTTATCAAGAGTGAGTGTACAGTAGTGATAACTTTATAGAAAACTCTGCAAGCCTATTGCCATTTTGTGTTAAATCATATAGTCAATTTCACTTTTTCTAGCTAAATACTTCCAACACTAGCATGCCAGCCAGTGGAAATTTGACTTGCAGTTAAGTATCTGCATCACTGGGCCAGATCCCTAATCACAGCTACTTATCTGACTTTTTATAGAAAAAGTTCTTCAACTCTTCTTAAAGATTTTTAACTGAGTTTCTAATGTTTTGCCTTTTCAGACAAGGATAGACTACATTGTTTTTAGGCCAACACAGATGTCCTATCTGTTGATAGTCATATTCTAATTGTAAAGCTTTAGATTGTTATTTTGGTTATAGACAGCAACTTTTTGGGAGCTTTGCTCAAGATAACCTTGAGTATGATCATCACTGAAATTCTCAATTTAGAGTGTGGAGCTGAGGGGAAGGCCTGGTGGGGATTCATCATCTCGAGTCTCTTCTTGGTGACTCTTGAGAGGTGAGGAGTGTCTGGCATTCTCTGAGAGGTTGCTCTTTGCATCTGTGGGACTCTCTGTCCATTCTCATGATCTGTAGATACATTTTTGACTTTTTGACAACTTGTTTTCAGGGTAGACCAAGTTAAAGAGTCTGAACTGATATATTTAAACTTCTCTTCTTTGTAATCTCAATCCTTTTGGAAATATGGCAATGTAGCCAGTGCCTTTTGTGATCCAAATCAGTGTTAGACCCAACAAGGACAATATCTCTGAGATTCTCATAATTAGGTTTGCAATTGTTCTTCAGAGCATCTCTACATTTCCCCAAGCTACCTCGATTGGCTTAGTGTAGATTTAAGGACATATGTTCCTTTGATCACAATTAACTGAAGTGACTGTGGGATATTTACAAGGCACTTTTAAAATATTTATGTACATAACATTAATGGAATTTAGTAGTTTACTCATTGCATTTTAAAACTTGAGCAATGCATTATTCATAACTGGTCAGAAATCCATAATGCATAAACCTCCTCTCGTGTACACTTGCTTGTATGAGTACTTGTCTCTCCACTTTCCTGAGACTGTTCCTGAGAAATGCTTACCTTTAGGGTATGCATAAACACTTTCCAGTCACATAACCTTTCTGGGGTGGTACAGCTTTTTCTGAAGAGCTTGCAACTGGTCACAGTCATGATCCCAGCTGTTCCTGGCACATGTAGGGAGTCTGTTAGAGGGATACGCTCTGACTTGTATTTTATGTCTCCAGGAGTGGAGACACAGATAATTTCAATGAAAAACACCCAGAACATGGGTTTTCAGCTCACTGGGATGGGACATGAAAGATAGATCCCTGGCAGTAGATCAATCAGCCGACCAATCTGCATTTATTGACAGTGCTTTTGAGACTCAGTATGGGGTTAATTTCTATGCCAGACCATTTTTTGTCTTGATAATGTGATTTGCTCCTTCCACCATCTTGAGATAAATTTCTTGGTGAGTTTCCTTGGGAATTAGCTATTAATTGAGAAGAATAAACTGTAAGGAATTATGAGATGAAAAAGAAACATGAAAGAGAATAATCATCTTTTGAGGAAAGTATTATCCTTATTACTATTATAGATTTAGTACTCTGTTCCTAGGGTGTTTTTTTTAGGGTAATGAATACCAAGCTAATATGTCTTGATACAATATCATTTGACTAGTATACTTCTAGGGATGCTTCACAAGGATATTTTAAGTGGATGGAACGAAAATGAAGACAAGAGAGGATGTCGATTATAGAATTGCATGCTGATGAATACATCTGTGTTAGTCACTTTCCTAGTTGTTTAGACACAGTACCTGACACCCACAGCTTAAAGGAAGAGAGGTTATTTGAGCTCAAACTTTTTAGAGGTTTCAGTTCATAGTTGGCTGGTTGCAAGGCGGGAGAAGCATGATGGAAGGAACTAGCAGAGGAGAGTTGTTAACATCATAGCAGCCAGGAAGCAGAGAGAGAAGAGACCAGGGGAGGGAGATATATTCTTCCAGCCCATGCCCCAGTGACCTGCCCCTTCTGACCAGACCTCACCACGTAAGAGAGTCAGCTATATTGGGCCCATGAGTCCATCACCTTATGGAGGCCTCATTTATGAGCACAATGGAATGTTGTGAGATGGGATGTTCTCTTGAGCAGAACCATAACAATACACATTTATTTCTGTAAACTGGAAACTGAGGACCAAACTCATGAAGTGTCTTAGATTAGACTCAAAGACGGTTGAGTAGAAATGAGTAGTTGATAGAACTGAGTAGAAATTCAAATATTCTTATTCTCAGTCTAGCTTTCTTCCTACCTCTTTTAAACTTTCACCCCAAATTTGAAAAGTGTAGTAATTAAATTTGTCCTCCTTCTCCCATTAATTGGTTAATTAGTGTAAGCTTTTTAGAAATCAACTGAACAAGAACCACAGATTTCTCTCACTTACATAGATGATCTTTATTCAGTGGTGTAAACATTCTTAGAAATAATATTTTGGTGCTTTGAGTTTGAGAGGAAGACAGAATTCCCTGCTGCCAAACTCTCAAAAAAAAAAAAAAAAAAACTACAGCCATTAACTGGACTCTGGATGTTGCATTAGCGGGCTACACCAACTGTTTAATGAGGTGCCCATGAATGGTGCGATCAATAGAAAGTTCGGTTGGGGGTGCGCATCTCCTTGGAAACTCACCTACTTTCAAGACAAATGCAGAGGGCATGGTGGGCAGTCAGAGAGGCAGGGTGAATTAGTGTCAAAGAACATCTTTTATTCATGGGAGTCATGCATCAGAGGGAACTGAGTGTGGCTTAGTTTTGTCACAGGAATAAAATGAGAAGCACTGGAAAGTAGGCACTTTGCTAAAATACCATTTGTGAGTGGCATAGTGTGTTCTGTACATGTGCAAAACTGTAGTTTGCTTATGAGTTTATGAACTTTCATAGATACACACCTATGGAAATTCCCTCGAATGAGGCGCATTGTTAGGTAGTCCAGCATTTCTTCTATTACAAGTGGAAGACTGGAGTGATTTTTCAGTTTCTTAAATAGTGGGAGTAACTTTGAGGGGGAGAGAGCTATTGATGAATTTAGGATCTTCCAGCAACTTTTGAAGGATCTGTACCAATGAATTTTAGTGGAAGTACTCCCACCTGGCCCACTGGCAGCTCTAGAACCGTCCCCTCCCTTGTCACACAGTGGCTTGGATGGCAGTAGGTAGGTGTGTTGCGCTGTGTTCTAGAGGCCTTCCCCTCTCAGCAGTTCACAGCCCGAGAGAAGTGGACTCTAAACTGCTTTTACCATTCATGTCACTGCACCCTATTTGCCTGCTCTCTGACATGGCACTAATAAGACCCTTCTCACAGGTCTACTATCAGGAGGAAAATAAGTCTTCTTCTGTGTCAGTGTTCCTGACATAGAGATACACTCTCCCATGCTAAGTTTTCTCATTTGTAGATCAGTAAAGTTGTGATCCTGTACCACCGGACCACTCTTCTCTAGTCGTAAGAGGTCAGCCCCTTTGATGCTGTAGTTTAGATGTTGAATGTCCCCTAAAGGCCATTGTTATGGTTTGTGTCTAGATGTTCCCTCAAAGCCTCATGCAGCTGAGGAGGGACTTTTTTTTCCCTTTGAAGCATGTTTTTTAAAAATTGACTTTATTGGTACATTTTATATGTACATCATGATCACATTCAACATTGAGAATTTGTACCTGTACATGACACATCCTGATTCTCATTTTTTTCTTCTTTCTTCACCCTCCCTAGAACCCCCATACCCTACACACAAGCTTTGTTTCCTTTTTTAAACTATCAAATGTTTTCTTTCTTTTTACTTTCCCCTACTTGCTTTTTTCCTTTTGCATGTTTTCTACCTGGACTCTGGATGTTGCATTAGCGGGCTACAACAACTGCTTAATGAGGTGACCTTGAATGGTTTGATCAATAGAAAGTTCGGTTGGGGGTGCCTATCTCCTCGGAAACATCTGTCAGACATTTTGGCATTCACTTATACCTTCAGTTTTTATACTAGATAAAAGATGCAGTAATTACATATCTGTGTCCTATTTATTTCATTTATGACTATGTTGGGAGCTTTCTTTATCAGAGGCAGCTGAATCTAGAATGTGGGATGCTGGGATTAAGGGTGTGTGATTACTAAAAAACTACACCTGGATGCTAGGTTTAATATCACTCTAAGGCCAGTAAGCTGGAGGCAGAAAGACAGGAAGAATGCTCTCTTCCTTGTTGTCTTTACAACCTTGTCTGGACAACGTTGTTTTTCCTTTGCAATAGCTGTTTACTATCCCTTCTTTGGAGCAAGTTGACTATGGACTGACATTCTAAGAACTGTAAGCCAAATAATCCGTTCCCTTTTAACTGTAGGTGTTGGGTATTTTGTCTCAGCAACAAGATAAAACTAACTAACACAGATATTGGGTAGAAGAGAAGTAGGGTCATTGCTGTGATATTACCTGGCCATGTGGCTCCAGCACCCTTGGAACTTGCAGGAAGGGGAAAAGTTAGGAAAGATTCAGAGACACTGGTTATACAAACAACCTTGGATGGTTTTGTATGTGAGATTCTAGTTAGAGCTCAGAAGACCAGAAAACTGGTAAAGATCAGAGTATGGAGGTTTTTGCTAGGAAGAGGGACTGCATTAGCTATTGGGATGCAGGTGATATGTGCTATGGCTTGACAGAAACTTTGGCTGTATTTTGCTTGTCCAGAGACTTTGCCTAAGTCTGAGACTAGGGGCAGTAGACTTATCTTCTAGAAGAAATTTCAAAGCAGTTGAATATTAAGATAGTAGCATAGTTACTGTTGGGGGGCTTTTTTACAAAGATCTACATCAAGAATAAAGAGCAAAGAACCCAGGAGAATGATTTAAAACATTTTGAGTTTTGCCAGAAAGGAAACTTCAGTAAAGTTGTGGATGGCAAAGACTGAGCAGTGGGAAAAAAAAAAAAAAAAAAAAAAAAAAAGGAGATCTTGATTGGTGAGGAGGAACAGAATAGACAAATGGCCTGAAGCCATTACAGGAAGCAGGTGGACTCCATTCTTTGCACTCTCAGAGTTTTAAATGTAAAAATATTTTGCTTTAAGAAGAAAGCCCTCTCCAGAATGGTTATAGCCTAGGGAAGTTGCTCCAAAGAAGCAGGGGCTCAGGAAGTTGCTTCAAAATGGCGGCAGCCTAGGGAAGTTGTTCTTTAGGATTTACTAATAGGCACTGGACCCCCACAGATGAAAGGGGGGGAATACTGGCTATTGTTGCTCCAGGTGGCAGCAGAGCTTTGCCTCATCCAGGTGGCACTGGTTTTAGATGTATGAAGAGTCCAAGAGATGCAGGGTCAGGAAGGCTTCTACCTAGGTTTCAGCGGGAGACCTGGGAGGCCAGGCAGTGTATTCCCAAGAGGGCGATGTGTAAAGCTGTGAGTGGGAAGCCAAAGGTAAAAAAGAGACCCCAAAAGTTGGGAGAAGCTAGGGGCAGGGATGATCTGAGGACAGCTGTAAGGAGTGAGCAAAATGAGGCTGAGAGAAACCCTGGGAGCAATAACCACCAGGTGCAGTAGGGGCAGAACCACCCAAGGCCTTCAGAGTTCACAACTTGCTATAGATTGCCACGGATGCTGGAAGTGGAACTGTGGTGGGATTAATGTTTGCCCTACTGGATTTTGGACTTCCTTTGACCATATTCTTGTTTGGACATACCTTTTATATTCCCGTTTGTACCTTTTGGAATGAAAATGGTTTGTGTTTAGATGGTCCCTCAAGCCTCTCAATGTGGTGGGTATTCCTCTTTACAGATAGTTGCACCTGGAATGTGTGATGCTGGGATTAAGGGCAGTTGATTACTGAGCTACTGCACCTGAGGGAGAGGTTTAGCACCTCCCTACTTCAGTAATCTGGATGGGAAAAAAGAGGCAAAAAGACCAGAAGACCTCTCTTCTGTTGCCTGTACAACCTTGTCTGGACTATGGTTGTTTCTCCTCTTCATAGGTGTTCGCTATTCCTGCCTTGGAGCCAGCCCATTATGGAATGAAACCTCTACTAACTGTAAGTCAAATAAGCCCATTTCCTTTTAGCTTTGGGTGCCGAGTATTTTGGCTGAGCGATGAGAGAAAAGTAAAGTGCAGCTATTGTTTTAAAAATTTGGCCCCAGAACAGTGCTGTTGGGAGAGGTGGAACATGTGGGCGGACTTTGAATCTTTGGGAGTGCCTTATAGGGGGAATCAGGAAGTCCAGTGTCAGGAAATACAGCATCTTTCTCTCTATTTTGCTCCCTTATGTGGAGGTTAGAAGTTTAGCTTTACCACAGCCTCCCACCATTATGTACTGCTGTGTTATAAGACCCAAAAGGAATGGGATCAAGCAATGATAGACTGAAACTTCCAAAACTATGTGCTGAAAGAAATCTCTTCTCTTTAGAAATTTGTTATCTCAGGTATTCATTATAGTGCTGAAAAGCTAATACATTTAGTATTAAGAATCTCAATTTTTTCATAAGTAAATTAGATGCTCAACATTTATATCTCATATATAATTACATGAACCTTGCCAAAAGAGGGAATCCAAATACAGTAGGTGTCTGTATTTATTTACCCACTCATAAATCACAGGTATATATAATATAATCTGATGTTCCCTCAATGGGTCTCAGTTGCTGCTTGTCATGTGGGGTATGGAGAGTCTCTGAGCAATTTGGTTCCGGTGTATGTGTATTTTCCCAACAATGTGGCCTCTAAACACAACCAGCTGAACAAATGAATGATTTGTCCAAATAACAGCCCCCTTTTCTAATGCTGAGTCACACTTGACTTACTGAAAAATTATATTCTGATAGTTTCCTACAAATTACCTTGGAGAGGATCTTCTATAGTACCTAGAAGGATGAGTGAATTTTCCTGACTTCAGGTATAGTTGCTAATAAGAAAACTCTGCTTAAATACCAGTCAGCAAACGTTGTGGGGAATGAGTGAGATAACAGATGTGGAAGGACTGTGAAGAGAGCACGGCTGGAGAGAGATGCATGTGTTGTTAGTGATTTTGTGATTCTAACTTCTCTTTCAGCCTTTGTCTGTGTGGATCCAAGTGGAATGTTTTATTTTTGCTTTCAAGGATTTGATTCTTCAGTCTAAGCTATCAGAAGGGAAAAGCATCATGGTAGATCTTGGGATAATAGCCACCTTAACTTCAGGTGGTTCTGTCACTGTTGTTTGAAGACTGGTCAGAGAAGCCCATAAAGCATTCTGATTAAGGGTTTATGATGGAGCTTGGGAATTTAGAAGTAAAGGGTAGCCTCACAGGTGAATCTGATAACAGAAAAACCACAATGAAAAGCATTAGTTGCGTGTTTAAAGAGAAAAAATATTTTTGCATGAAAATCCTGAAAATTTCCTTTTACTGTAATGTCTTGTTCTAATTCTAGTGCAGGGATGCAATGTTTGAGGCAGATAAGACCTTTTCAGTTGTTTTATCTCAGTGCCTAGGATTTATGTATTTATTTTTTTAGGTCTTAACATTCATGTTACTAATAGGAAACTTACAGTCCATTTGAACAACATCAGAAAATTGCTGTGTGTCAGTTTTGAAAGTTTTAGGGGTAATTTGAAAGTTATTAATAAAAGAATAAAGAGTAAAACAACAAAATTTATTTTCCAGAGATGAACAGCTACAGAGAAAAATGATAAGTTGGATTTGATTCACTATGAAATTTTCTTTCTTTCTTTCCTTCCTCCCTTCTTTCCTTCTTCGCCCATCCCTAAACCTTTAGGACTTTAAGTTATGATATCTAACTATGGCAGCTCATTTTCAAGGTTGGTAATTCTAAAGAACTCCATCTAATTTCTGCCCATTAAGTTGAGCCTATAGGGCTTAGGCCTTTTGCTATTGAAGTGTTTGTTATTTATAATTCCTCTGGGGGGTTACTGTTTCCTAGATCACTTCTGGACAGAAAGTGGGTATCAGATAACATGGCTTGAGTCTTGTAAGGATTTCAGTGGTTTTCAACAATGTTAATATAGGAAAGACAAAAGAAAACTGAAAGAAAATCTCTAAAACAGATACTGTGTTTCAGGTCCAGTGTAGTACTGAGGTGAAAGAAGGAAATGATTAAGGGGGAAACCAAAGCTACTCTAGGAGATAAAGAAGTTGCAAGTAGCAAAATCCTGGGCAGGATTTCATCCAGGGTGGGACATAGTGTCAGAAACAACAGCCAAACCAGGGATCAGGCAGTGACGTCAGAGTTCTGAGACAGTCTATGGCCCTCTGTATTGTGCTGCATAGTAGGATGCAGCTGCATTTGCAATCTGGCTCTTCTGCTTGCTAGCTGGGTGACTATGGTCAGGTTACTTAGCCTCTTTGATCTTATTTCTCATCTAAATTTCTTGTCTTTAATGTGTTAATTATGAAGTGAGCTTCAACTATTCATGTCAGTATTATTACCTTGGGTTTTCTGCCTCCCCTAATAGAGACACTGATCAGATGGTCCTGGGTTTGTGAACAAGGCTAGCCTGGTAGATGGACTTGGCTTGGCCAATCATATTACCCTTATTAAGGTTGGTTCTTCCAGAGGTGACTATGACACCTATCAATCAGACCCTGGCAGAATTCTCCACATTATTAAAGCTTAGTTGATGGTTCCCTCATTTGTCTTCATTTCCTCTACATCATTACCAGCTTGATTTCCTAATTAGTAAAGCACTTGGCTGGGAATTATTTTAGGTATCAATCCCCATTCTGATAGCAAAATTGACAAGAAGCCCCTTGATCAGTCAGGGTCTCAGCAGGAAACAGATGGTGCACTGGAAATTGGTCATTTGTGGGGTGTTGATTAAAAGAGGCAGAGGAAAGCAGAGCCAGGATGTGGAGAAGCTACTCAGAGCAGATAGCAGCCTTGGCTCATTGCTCCTGAGCAGTTTCCTCAGCCCAGCCCTGGAAAGAGAGAGGTGGACAGATCTCTAGGACCCAGAGACAGTGATAGCCCCTGTTAAGTGCTGTGGTCTCTGTTGGAAGGATGTGATCATCTAGGGTAACCCCGGGGGGGGGGGGATGGAGCTGAGGACAAATAACTCAGCCTCTCCCTCTCCCCATCTTCTGGTGTGTTGGGTCTTTTAAAAGATGATTAAGATATTTACTTAAGTGGTTGCAAGATATTTATTATAAAAATAAATTTACCGAATACTGCATCATCTAGAAGAACCTGATGATACCTACATAAGATCAGATAGTCCTGGGTGCTACTCCATCTCTAGCACTAAAAAGCTCTGAACAAATCACTTCATATTTTCCAGCTTCAGTTTTCTTACTTGTAAAATAGGAATGATGATACCTCTATTATTGTTATAGGATTCGGTGAAACAATATGTGGAGATAAATCCAAGTGGTCACACTGGATGCACACATCAGAAAGGAGTGTCCAGAGGCCCTGTGTTTGCTGTCCCTTTATCACCAAAGAATTATGTTCTAGTATGAGGGAAAAATTGCAATTCTAGTGAGAAAAAATTAGTGCATTTTGAAGTCTATGTGGTATTCTGCTAAAATATGACTTTGGTACTCACTGGGGAGCCTAAAAAGTTTTGAAGTGAAGATTGTGTATTAATTTATACCTATGGAAGCCTCTTATGACATTGCCAAATCTGTCTGTAAGATAATGGCTCTAAATGGTTTATGAGTTTTAAAAAATCTAATAAATATAGTAAATTTGTACCTCACTGTGATGAAAAAACAAGATGTGTTGGATCTTTCATTCCTCATTGAAATGCATTACTCTTTCCCACTAGCATAAATCTTAGAACTGGGTATCTACTGCTGGCTCATGTTTTGGAGAATCCCTAAATAAGCTGAGTATTTAGAGCTGCTCCCACTTACCTTCCTAGCTCTTGCTCTCAAAGCCAGGGCATGGCCAAGACTGGAGCCTGATACAAAATAGTCTAGGTTTGAGGGCCTCTCACAGAGGAGACCTTTCAGAGACACTTTTATATTCTGCTCAGGTTCCAGTCTCTTTCCTTGTGGATATTGTATGGAACTAGCTTCCCCTGCACTGTGTATTTCCAATCTCCTGTGATGTTATTTAATAAAACAGAGGAGGCTGGATTTCCCAAAGAGGAGCTTCCTTTGTAGAGAACACTGAAACTGAAGCCACAGGTGAACCTCAGAGAACAGATTATAAACACACGAAGTATGGTGGGGAGCACAAGGTAGCCTGAGGAGGAGACAAGGAAAGGTGGGACAGATGAGTCTCTAACGAGCTAAACCATGGGCACTGCTGAGACTCTGGTCCAAAGGAGAGATGTGTTTAAGGGAACTTTGCTATGATGGCTGTTAAGGGTAGAAACTGAGCTCTGCCCAAATGCCTGAGCCTTCAGAACATGGCTGAACACTAGATTCTGTTATTTTTTCCTCTTTAACCTGTATCTTGGATGATTTTTCATGCCCAGTACATTCTTACAAATGCAACCAGGATGTTATGCCAATCCTCTCTCTATATATATATCCCTTCCTCTTTCCAAGTTCAGTTCCACAAAGGTACATCACTGTAGGGAGAACCATGAATTTGTTCCACCTAAAAACATGCTGGTTTTATCTTCAAACTTCATCCAGGATCAAACCACTTTTGTTTATCTCTGTAGTCATCGGTTGGCTGGAGTCAAGGCTTTATCTTACTTGGATTACTGCAAGATCCTTCTAACTATAGTTTTCCTGCTCCTACTTCCTGTTTTCTGCCTAATCTACTTCCACCCAGGAGCCATCACAGTCCTTTGAACATGAAAGTCACGTCATAGACTTCCCTACACAAAACCTGCTCCAGTTCTTCATTCCATTCATAGCAAATTCAGATCCTAAAGTCTTCTACCAGGCCTGCTAGCATCCAGTTGCTCCAGTCTGTTACCTTAGTACTCCCCACACTCTGTTCTGAGAGTGCTAGTCTACTTCCTCGTTCATGGAATATGGTGTACACTCTCCTCAGGGCTCTGCACAGCCATCCTTCTCTGGGATACTCTATCCTATTTTAGTTGGACAACTTACTTGTTTTCTTCCAGCCTTTGCTTGGGACTTTTTCAACTAGGCCTGCCCTGAACATTCTATTTAAAATAGCAATTTAAGGGCCAGGGTTTTAGCTCAGTGATTCCAGCACCTGCCTTGCAAGTGCAATGTCCCGAGTTTGATCCCTGGTTCCAAAAAATAAAAAACAAAATGGTAATCCATTTCCTCCCTTTAAATTACAATCCTGCTCATTCTTTCTTCTCGGCGGCTGTCATAGCATGAGTCATTTAACATACTGCACAGTTTTATTTATTTTGTTCATTATTTTATAGTCTAAACTCCACAAGGGCAGAATATTTCTTCTTTTCATGTCTCCAGTGTAAAGAACAGTGCCTGGCATGTGACAAACAATGAATAACAAATGTTGCTTGGAGGGAATTTGCTAATTCATACAAAAGCCATTGATTATCTACTCTGCCTTTGGTGTTGTGCCAGGTGCTGAGGTAAAAGGAAGAACAAAAGGAGATGGTTTCTGTCTGTGAGTAGCTGAGTCTGATGGTGAGTTAGAGACATTGACCCAGTAATGATAGTAGGCAACAACCCAATTGGCTTCTGTCCTCCCATCAGGGTGACTTGTCAATCTGAGATTTTGTCTAAGAAAAAGATTAGTCAAGTATTACTGTTAGCATAGGGAAAAAGGCAGGTCTGGACATTAAAAGGAGAGGCCTTTTTCAGGGGCACTGTTGAAAGATGCTGAAAATCTAAACCAGATGTGTTTTAGGAAAGGTGTAGGTAAATAAAGCTATATATGTTGACAATAGTAAAGTGACTATGGGCATAAGAAGGGGAAGGGTTGCCCCAAACTACCAAGATTTTAAAGTTTAACAAGTGTTCCAATGCTGCAATAGTAGAAAAGGCAAGGCAGAAAATTTTTGTGGTTGGGTACATGGGGTAGGAAACCAGCTTAATATAGGGACAAACAAGACACAGAGAGGGCATTCTGAGCTTGACTGTCTTAGGAAAAGCAGCCCAGTTCTTGTTGCAGCTTAAGTCTGACCAGCCTAACCAGTATTGGTAGGAAAAAATATTAAGATTTAATAATAAGGCAATAGATGATTTAATAAGAATGATTGTATGTGATTCTTTTTTAAAAATTTCTAAGACATAGTAGCTAAGACTGGGCATTTAGAAAGAAAAGAGGTTGACTTAGCTTGTAGGTTTGGAGGCACAAGACTGAGAGGCTATATCTAGTAATGGCTTACTTGCTGGCAAAGTCTCATGGTGTTTTATGGTAAGAGATGCAACACACACATGTCTTTCTCTTTTCTTTTTCAAAGTTACCATGATTACCTCATCCAACTGCAGTCATCTTCCATGGTTTTGCTGATACGCCATAATCAGAGTAAGGTTCTATAATAGGCATTTGGACCTAGGAATCGAGTCATATCTGTAGCAGTTTTTATTTTGAGACAGAGTCTTGTTAAATTATCCAGGTTGGACTTCAATGGATGATTCTTCTGCCTCAGCTTCCCAGACTTCTGGGAGTACAAGTGTGTATTATATATCTGAATAGTTTCTATTCTATTAATACATTATGGAAATTCAATTTCCACATGAATTCAAGGGGACAAACCATGGCCAGACAACAGAATGATGTGTTAAGTTTTCAGAAGCAGTGAAGATACCAATTTAAGTTGCCAACATAGCAAGGTCCTTTCAGATAGTGAGAATCCACGTCACATGTACATTATATTTTAGGTGGTGTCTATATTGAAAAATATACAAGTGACCACACCAGGAAAATAAAAGACCTTCTCTGGAAGTTAATGCTAGAATCAGATTTTGGAAACCATTGCAGCTACCCTTCCTGTTTTCAAGATGGCCTCAATTTTTACCACCCAATAATGCTAAGTGCTTATAACAAACATTGTGCTTTTAACTAAACATTGTTAGCAGTGCTGTAGTACCAGATCCAAGTTGTTAAGCATGCTTTATGGAAGGGCATACTGAGCCTATAAACACAGTAGGTGAAAGATGAAAAAACACCAATTAATATCAAAGTGAATCTGCTCAGTGAGCTGTAAAACTAGTGGTTCTTTTGCAACACATTCAGATGACTGTAACCCACTACTAAAGAAATGCTTTTTTACAGTGAAAAATATTTCTCACAAGAGGCCTTCCAGCTAAACCGAAGCATCTAAGCTTTTATTTGGGAAATTCAGTAGCTGCTCCCAACTCTAATCACACATGCTTTGCCCTCTTATAAGTACATCTGGCATTTAGACTGTGAAATACCCTACTGGGCCTTGAATTCTCTGACTGAGTTACTGATAAATTCACTGAAATATATACCAGCCTTTAAAATAAGTCCATAAAAATGTGTCTCTATCCTGAGTTAGGCAGTTGTTCTGGTTGAAGAGCTCTGGGCTAGAGGAAAGAACAAGCACAGGGGACAAGCACAGGCGACGTCACTCCGGTGTGCTGTTATGTCCCTGTCATTGGGCTTTCTGTGCTACATACATTACTTCCCACAGCCTTGTGATGGGGGAGGGGACTCTTTTGTTAATATCTTCATAGTATCTCTGTTTCTTCATTTAACCTCCTGGTCACACAATTAGAAGTGAAATATGAATTGGAATCCAGGTTGTCTGAATTGAGTGAGGGCTTGATCTTGTCAGTTCTACCTTCTCTGCTTGTGTATGTGAAGTGTGTTCTTGAGCAAATCATATGGCTGCCTTGGTTTTCTGTTTTTCTCTTGGAAAATGCAGATAATGCTAGTGGTGCACTCCACTTCATAAGGCTGAAAGGTAAATCTATAAAATATCATTAAAAATATGTTAAGAGCCCTAGCACTGAAAGTAATTGCTGTAATGGAGTTGAATGAAATTAATGTGCTTTTTTGTCTGCCTGAAGTATGTTTAATGTAATAATTTTGGTTAAGGCATACTGTGAAAGAACTACTCTTAAGACACACGTGGTCATAAAGGATTTAGCACAAACATGGGAGTACATTCTAGATACAAGGACAGAGATGATTGTCAGATGTAGAAAAAATACAATGTTTCTATGATATACTAAAACGTAGGGAGTTAGAACCTGAGAAAAATTACTAAAAAGTAGAGAGTTAGAACCTGAGAAAAATTACTTGCAAAACAGTAAAAATTCTGACACCTATCTCAGAATGCTTATCTGCTCATTCACTCCAAAAATGTGCTAAATGCCTGCTATGCGTTGGATATTGTTTTAAATGCTTGGACTACAGGAATGAACAAAATAGACAAAAATCCCTATGCTCTTGCATTTTAGTGACAGATAAGTGAGTAGAATAGAGAACATGCTTGATGATGGTAAAGATAAAGAGAAAAATGAAACAAGAGGGAGATAGGAATGGGAGATAGGTTAGCTCAGAAAGTGCTATGCTTGGGTGACTCTCCAAAGTTCATGGTCTGGTGTGCTGAAAAGCACCCTATAAATGTGAATGACTATTTGTCAATTAAAATAAAATTAAAGACCTCCAGTAAAATTTGTATATATTGAAACTTAATCACCATGGTGATGGTACCAAGAGATGGGGCATGGGGGAGACAGTAGGCTCATAAAGGCCCTAACCATGGGAGTGAGAATAATACCCTTATAAAAAAGATTGAGGGAGCCAGCCCCTTTCCTCTGAGGCTCTTCCACTGTGTGCTGACTCAGAAATAAGGTACAGTTTTAAAAGCAGAGAGTGAGTCTTTATTACACAGCACATCGGTCAGAGCCATGATCTTGGACTTCCTAGCTTCCAGAACTGTGAATTTTTTTTTTAGACAGGGTCTCACTTTATAGTTCAGGCTGGTCCTGATCTCAGCATTGAACCCAGCCATCTTCTGCCTCTGCCTCTCATGTGCTGGGATTATAGGCCTGTGCCACCATGCCCAGCATTGTGGTATGTGGTTCTGATTGCTGGTGGGCATGAATCTCTACGCCAGGCCTGGTTTTATGTAGATACCAGGGATTGAACCCAAGCCTTGTGCTTGCAAGGCAAGCACGAGAACCACTGAGCTAAATCGCTGGCCCCCCAAATATATTTTTTGTTGTCCTCGAATGTCATACTCTTAAGGCATTTTGTTTTAGGAGTGGGAGCATACTAAGACAAGAGGCCTTACAGACATGGCCATTCAGGAAAGAATTGAGAGACATCATGTGGCTATTGAAAAGGAGATGTATTCCTTGTATCTTGAGTAGATGGATGCATACAGTGTGTATGGGATACAGTAAATGAATTTATCTATCACTCACATTAGGCACACAATGCTTATTTGCTAACTATGAAAAAACAGAAATATGATGTGCCCACAGGTTCTGCAGAGGATATTACAAATCCAGAGAGGGTAGTATTACAAATAAAAGTGAAAAGCAAAGCAAAGAAGATCAAACCACTGTTTTTCTCAGACTTGGAATGGTGAGCTGCTAAGAAATCTCAAGGAAGTTTTAGTCTATTGCCAAGAGCCAGCCCATCTCCTTCCCGTGCCCAAAGACTTCTGCTGACTTGGTTATTACTCATTTGCAAACTAGAATGCAACATGGCCTTGGGTAAATTTTATGAACTGCAGATCAATTAGAAGTACTGAGGGGAGATAACTTTTAAGGTGGATGTCAAATAGGACACCGATTCCTCCCTCAGTCCTTCCTTTGTAGTTGTGACTATAATAGGATATTGAGCTTAATGAACCATAGATCTGACCAGCTACAGCACTGATTTTTTTTTTCAATGACCTAGTATGACTTTTTACTAGATTCTAAGACAGCAGATAGGTTTTTGCTCTTGTCCCAACTCTGGACTAATAGGAGTACAGTCCTGATGAGTACTGAGATCTGTTTGAGTTTATTGAGAAAGAGGGATACGGTTAATTAGCAACATCTGCTGTAATTTTAGGAATGGAAAGGGGTCACTCAAGTTTCTATGTAGCAGTGTGTAAGAAACTAAGCAACACATAGGCCACAAAGCCTTTTGTTCTAAGGTAGTGTTTAAAGACCAGTCAAACTCTCTGAGGTATGAAACGACAGAACCTGTGTTCCATAACTTGATAGGAAGACTCTTCAAGGAGAAACTGAAAGTCTGTCTGACATTTGCAAGGCATCAGAGATTTGTGAATGGACCCTAGTTATGTTAGAAGTAGACACTAAAGTATTGGGAAATGGAGATAGATCAAGCTTTGATTTATTCGGCCATTTGATACCACCTTTGACAACTTTGTCTGCCTTGACATGTCAATAAAGTCATTAAAATAAAACTTGGAAAAAAAGTGCAGAGCAGTGGAGCATTACAGTTTCATTTCTCAGTCTGAGTGCCCGGCAGACCATGAGCAGCTGAGCCCTTGGCATGAAGTGACTGCTGTGCCCTTAGACTGCCACTCACCTCCGTGTGACACTTGACAGTGTACTTAAAAGTGCCCCTAAGCACAGCAAGGGTAATGAATGAGTAAATAATTGGTTGCCCCTTTAAAAAGTAGAAAATATCAGGCTAGGGTTTAATTAACTGCCATAAATTATTTTCGAGCTAACTGCTTAGAAAAGAACCGCTCATGCCCTTTACTTCCAAAGAAGGAAAATTGTTTGGGTCACAGTTTTACTTTCTAAAGCACAATTATGAAGTTCTAAGTTTCCTATCATTTTGAATATTAAATAATGAAATGGCATTTCTGTATTATCTCAGGGATTAGACTAGAAAATCACAAAGATTTGAATATTAATCTATTAACATTTCCTTGAAACCATTCATGACAACATGTTCTTGGTGCTTGAGTAGAGTCCCCAATTTCTCCCACTTTTGAAAACTACTGTACATTTCTACATGATGAAGAAGGCTGAATTGGGCTTACGGTGTAGAAACAGTGGATTGCCAGAAGAAAATAGGCCCAATTCAGTAAACATTTATTAGCACAGGCCATGTGAAAGACGGCGTCCCAGAGACTTCCAGGGAAAATGTGCACTTTAACACTTTTATTATCAAACTTAGTGACAGAAGGCCTAGCAGAGTTATAAATACTCATTATGTGGGCAGATGTCAACAGATTTAGCACTGGTATAAATAGAGTACTTTGTGTTGGGTGACAAGGAAGATACTGGGTGACAAGGTATCTACCTACAGGAAAAGATTTCCAAATCCAGATGTCATGAATTAGGCAGTGTGTGGGAGATGGGATTCATCTGTGGAAGGTCACAGGTAAGTAGGAAGCCAGGTTGAGGGACTGTGTTTATGTCCAGGATCCCAACAGTTTCTGAGGTAGGAAGTAGGGAATGAGAACTGGCATTCACAGTATGGAAATCTATGCAGTAGTGATTTGAAAGTTGGGCCTTAGCAGTAGCCCATGAAAACTGTAATTTGGATAGGGGTGGTTTGTTAAATTTGTCCTGGGATAGCAATAGGAAGTGTGGCCAGAGCTATGTGGCTGGAAACTTGAATAAAGGCAGAGTTGAACTGAGGAAGATGTTAGTGCAATATTTTATTCTTAATAAATGAATCCTGAAGATTAGGTATGAATTTAAATATGAGGCTGGGAGATGTTCAAAGAAAACCTGAGGTTCGGGAGGTGAGAAAACTACTATAGGTGAAAGCAAGTTAGACTTCAGAAACTCAGTTTTCTTGTTTGGCTTCTAGCAAATGTGGCTGCAGCTGCTCCTGGCATATGACAGTGATTTGTGTTACGGGGTAGAGAAGAGAAAGCATTACTTCCAAATGGAAGTGTAACTTGAGATAATAAGAAACAGGCAATGGGAGTGGAGAGAAGTAGATAGCGAGCTGAATGAAGCCTTTCCTAGAAAGCGCCTGTTAGTACCGGGAGATGTCTGCAGTAGGTAAGTCAAAGACTCAAAGACAAATCTTTGGGAGAAGTAATAGCTATTCAAGTGAGAACCAAGAGTGGTTTCTGGGTTTGTGCGCTTGGGTTATGTAGTAGGCAGGTTATTCAAGGAAAGGACTAGATCAAAGGGGGGCTTGATACTGAAAAATTTGCTTGTATTTTGTAGATCCACTCTGTGCAAATGGTGGCAGGGACACTAAAATCATCTAGTTTGGTATCCTCATTAAATAGCTGAGTTGAAGATTACTAGATCTCTTATTTGTTCACAGAATGAGCAGGGACCTGTTCTACTTTCTACATTGTCAGGGGCAGAGTGGAAACCCAAGAAAACCTGTACTTTATCTGATGAATTGTGATAATTCATTGTTGGCCTTTTTGCTGACCTCACCCCTTATTTTATCTAGGATAATTAATGAGAGCCAAATGAGAGGGATGATGTATGTGGAAATGAAATTCTAAACTGCTGAGTAAGAGCTACCATTGGTGATGCTGGTGACGGATTTAACATTGTGAGTCTCCTTAGAGTGCGTCCTTCTTGGCTACGTAGATTGAAGAGGAACCTGAGGTGTAGAGTACTATAGTATGCTGTTCAACACATGCATTTAATGACTTATAGGCTGCTGCCCATTTCAGATTAGCTTACTGTAAATAGTGGCAGAGTAGTCCCTTGAATTTGGAAACTCTCACTCCCTGCACCCCAAAATGTTTTTCTCTATAGGCTACAAGTGTACTTTCAATATTGAGTATGCAAATTTTTCACAGGAATGAGCCTCATTTCTAACTAAAATGTGTCACTTTGCCTTTAGAGTTTTTCTCTGGAGATGGCAGAGGGAATAGGTCCCCATTCTGTGACTGGAGCTCCAGAGGTAGAGGGTATCGGAGGAAGCTGCTGGGTCTTTGACTGGGGATATAGAATCTAGAGGGAAGACTTGAGTTGTTTTGGCTTAGTAGATACAAAAGATTTTCCAGTGTAATCATAAGCATTGTGGGAAAATACATTCAGTCATTTGTCTCTATCTCCTTTTACTCATAAATCAGTTGAAATGTGAAAGCCTTCATTTGGCATCTAGTCCAAGATGAAAGAGAATATTTTAACTTTTTTGGAGGAATGGTGGTATGCATTTTAAAACTAAAGAAGGGCAGGTATCAAAGCCTGGCCTCCTGCCCTACTCTGGGGATCTGATAGCACTCCCGCAGAGTGTGGAGTTTGTGCTCTAAAGTGTCTTTCTGATGACTTGTTTGGATTCTAGGACAGGAAGTAGATGTCACTCAGCCCAGAGGATGAAGAGTTACCTTTAATTACAACACATAGTTGCCCTAATTGGTAGTGACCCCCCCAGTTGAATAAATTAATTTACATAGAAGAGTCTCTCTCTCTCATCTATATTTTTAATATTACTATTTTTTTTTTTTTTGAGACAGGGTCTCGTTTTGTGGTTCAGGCTGGCCCTGAGCTCAGCCTCAAACTCACATCACAGCAATCCTCCTGCCTCTGCCTCCCGACTGCTGGGATTACAGGTGTGAGCCATCATGCCCGGCACTGTGGTATGTGGTACTGGATGCTGCTGGACGTGAGTCTCCACACCCAGTATGGTATATGTTTTCCAGAAATTGAACCCTGGCCCTTGCGCTTGCAATACAGGCACTGGAACCACTGAGCTAAATCCCCGGCCCAATATTACTATTTTTATTTATCTGCCAAAAGATGTTGCTTCATTGTGCTGGCCACTTAAGATAAAAAAAGTCAAGTTAACCTGGGATACCAAGAGAATTTCAAGTAGAGAGAAGTCTCTTATATATGCCTTTTGCATTTTTGTTATTTTCTACTTTCCTCATGTTCTTGGCATGAGTGACTTGCACCAAAGCATTTTTTTCGGAATCTGTCCAACTGCTCAGTCCCATCCTGTACTTACAATGTGCCTAGCTTTACTGATTATTACTGAAGAAAGGGCATTGTCTGTAGTCAACCATAATCTTGCTCAGATTCAGTAACTCTGATTGCTCCTGCTCATGAGCATAAATGAGAAAAAAAGGAAAGCTTTAGTTTGAATTAGAGCTGACCTCGTTCTCTTTCCCAGTCTTACAGATGCTGTTTCCAGGAGTGACAAATATGACTTTTCTAACTGACTCAGTATGGGAGGCGGCACTGCTGTGTACAGATTCTATCAAGATTTAATTACTTGGCTTATCCCAACAAAGCTAACCTTTCATAGAACCCTGGAATGGGGCCTGTGATATTATTTGGTCTTCAGTTTTACCTAAATAAATTTTTAACTTGTGGTTTTAGAGGTATAATAACTAAAAGAATTAGTAGAGATTAAAGAAAACAACCTTGGTGGTAACTTTATGTGAGTATAATGAATTGTTCTAACCTATCAGCAGCTAATGCTAAGAATTAAAAATTATACTGGTACTTTTTTGTGTTATGCTAGAACAAATGACTAATACATTGACAGTTGGAAACTGACTTTTAAAATCTTAAAATCTGGGAGTTTGGGGAGTGCTGGTTGACTCTTATTTCTTACCAGTTGTGTGGAGTAGAAAAACAACATTGGATTTTGTACTTGGAGGGGTCAAAGTTTGTTTCTTTATCTGAAAAATAGGACAAGTAATAAATACATTAGAAGGTCGCTGAGAGGATTAGAGAAGAATGTGTAGTATTTAATAAAATGCCCTCATTATCATGGCATTATTGTCTTAAGCTCATGGTCTGCATTTATTCTCTAGTATCTTGGTGCTTGAGCCGTACTGAGGTCTTCACTCCAATGACAGTTTTATTTGAGAACAAGAATGTGGGTTCTAATGAACTGTCAGTGTTTGATCAAAACTATCTTCATTTAACCCAGTGAATCTTAAAGCATAAACTCTAGATTAGTGACCTTAGCATCATTCAGTAGCTTAGAAATGGAAATTATCATGACAGCCCAGACTAAAAACTTGTTAGAAATGACAGTTACTGTATTTGGCCCTATCCCAAGTGGATTGTACAGTAAGTTGGATAGATCCTAGTATGCCCTGCAGTGACTCTGATGAATGCTAAAGTCTGATAATTTAGAGCTTTCTCCTAATTTTATCAGCTGCAGTTGATTTTTTTTTTTTTGGTAACTAATGATTCTAACTGTGTTACATAAACATGGACAAGACGAGGCCCTCCCTGAAACAAAGTGTATGCCTTCTCTCCGAAGTCCTCTTGTGGTCCTTTCCTTGACCCTCTCACTCTAGGAAAAAGAGACCTCTTGATGAGAATGTCTTTCATGACTCAAGTAGCCCTTGGCTGGTGATGTTTGGGTCCCATCTATGACACTGTCACATTTATTCTCCGGATTCCAGCAAGACAGAGAAAAAAATACATTAACTATCACAGCAGTAGACTGTCAGACTTTCCTATGAACATCTAGGATTCTGAGACCAAAGCCCTTATTTAGGGGTCCATCTTACAAATTATTTCATTGCACATGATTTGAGGATTATCTTGGTTTGTTGTGACACCTCTTGTTTGAGGTCTTAGAGCTCAAGAGACATGGCTAACAATTTAATTACCAAATGGATAAAAAAGCTGTGGTTCTTCTACAGCATGGAGTATTTCTCTGCCATAAAAAATAAGTTTGAATCATTTATACTTAAATGGACATACCTTGAGGATATCCTCGTAAGTGAAATAAACAGGTCACAGATATGTAAATATCATATCTTTTCTCTGGTATGAGAAAATAAAGATGTAACTGAGTTCTAGAATGTATGTTATATATTGTGAAATAGAAAATACTCAAAGAGAAATAGGGTGAAGGGGAAAAACAAGATTATAACCAAAAAAAGGAAACAAAGTTTATGTATATAGGGGGTAGGGGTGGTAGGGTGGGTAGGGCTATGGGAAAAAAATGAAAATTAAGTTGTGTCTTATACTGGTACAAATTCTCATTGTTGAGTGCAATCATGATGAGCATATCTAATGTGCTAATAGATTTCAATTAAACCAATATGCAAATTTTTCCTCTTTACATTAAAATGCACTTATTTTGAACAACAAAAACATTAATTACCAATGATGCTTATGGTTAACGGTAGCTCACTGCGTAGTTTTTTCTTCAATATTGGGCACATTCCTTGAACATCCCTTATGACTTCTGCAGTTCACCTCTAAGTATCACCCTGAGTATCTGGAGAAATGATTAATAGCTTCTATTGATTTTTCGGAAGTAAGGAAACATGGTGGCACCCAGCTGTGAATAGGAAACTTAAATTTTCCATTACACATTCACTTTTTAAAGGGTACTTGGAAATGACTTTCTAGGGGGAATGTCAGGGAGTTTCTAAATATTAAAATTCCATTCATTTAATGTTTAAGGGTGACAAATGCTTGCATTTTTATTGCTGCTCTTCTTGTGGGTCAGAACAATCTCTTTGGAGAATATCCAAACTGGAAAAGTTATTAATAAAATCTCTCAACTTTTGTATACAGTAGTAGCATTCAGGTGCCCATATATTTGTTCATTACATGCATTATATACTTTTGTAAGTGCATATGTATGTATATATAAAAGCATATGTATGTATAATCTTTCTATACAAAGCCTCTTAATTTTTCTTTTTATTCTTGAAATACCATACCTGGTGGTATGGTAGATTCTCTGTTCTAAAAGTAAAGAACTTGATTCTGTCTTGCATAGAAATGTCTTAGGCAGATATCTGTGACATTTGTAACTAGAGCTGAGATTGTCCAGTATCTTTGAGGTAATATAATTTTGAGTTTGGTCTTTCCTAGGTCATTATCTATCTGTCTACCTGTCTGTCTATCCATCCACATAATATGATTTTACTCTTGTTTCTATATGAATTCAAGGCTTTTAGGGGTTCTAAATAATTTAGTCATGCCACTCTAAGTATTCACTTGTATCATGTAGCAGGGTCTTAGTATTTCTATTTTTTAAAATTTCTGTTTCTTTCATCCTGAGGCTAGGCTATCAACTTACCAATCACTTTTTTTACTTGTCAGTTTTCTTTTAGGTTCCTCACTTTGTGCAGAGGTGCCCTTCCAATACCCTGCCTTGTATGCGGGGCACAATGAGAGCCCTAAGACATATCCACTATATAATCATTTCTGACTTTTAAAATCTGGGAGTTTATGGAGTGCTGGTTTGACTCTAATCTCTGGAATTTATAAATGTTATGTTGTTTGCAAAAATGGTTTCAGGTGTGTTAAGGTTAAGGACCTTGAGAGGAGACAGTCGTCTTGCCCTGATGGGCCCTGAATCTGCTGACAAGTATCTTTGGAGACAGAAGCAGAGGGAGATTTGAGGGAAGTGGAGGAGGAGATGACTCAGACTGACACACAGAAGGGAATGTGAAGATGGAGAGAGGGATGACGACCACGTGCCGATGAGTCCGGGAAAACCTCTGGGCCCGGAGGTTGCAAGTGGTGAAGTGTGGCTTCTCCCCAGAGCCTCTCGAGGGAGTGAGGTCCTGCCCACGCTTTGATTTGGGGTTTTTGGCCTCTTCAATGTGAGATAATAAAATTCTGCTGTTTGAAGCCATGAAGTTTGTCGCCATTTGTCACAGAAGCCACAGGAAATGAATACATGTGGTTTCTGCTCCCTCAGATCTTCAAAATGTCAGCCTTCAACCCCTAGGACCTCAATTCAGTGATAATATCACTTCTGTTCCCATCTCAGTTTAATTCCAGGAATGCCATTTACCTAGTATAAAATCTCCCCGGAATCGAGCAACCTGCTACCCTCCTACAACAACAGTGGAAGTTTGTTTTTCATTCAGTTATCTGCTTTAGATAACAGTGAGTTCTATTTTATCAGTAATTTCTTTGATTATCTGTAGAGAGTACAGTGTGCTCCCTGCATCTGTAGTTCTACAGCCATAGATTGAATGAATCTATTGAATCAAATATTTGGAAGAAAATATGTATCTAATGAACATGTACAAACCCTCTTTGTGTTGTTACTCACTAAACAATATAGTAGCTGTTGGTATAGCATTTACATTGTTTTAGGTATTTTAAGTCGTCTGGAGAAACTTAAATAGATGGGGGGGGCAGAGTAGATGATATATGGTTACTAAACTCTGTTTTTTTAGGTTTTTCAAGACAGGGTCTCACTTTGTGGTTCAGACTGGTCCTGACTCAGCCTCAAACTCACATCACAGCAATCCTCCTGCCTCTGCCTCCCGAGTGCTGGGCTTATAGGCATGAGCCACCACGCCTGGCACTGTGGTACGTGGTTCTGATTGCTGTTGGGGTGAGTCTCCACGCCCAGTATTGTTATGTGGTTACCAGGGATCGAACCTGGGTCCTTCCGCTTGCAAGACAGGTGCCAGGACCATTGAGCTAACTCCCCAGCCCTGGTTACTAAACTCTTAAGCACATGCACTTGAACACCTGCAGGTTTTGGTTTCCATAGGAGTGGGGTCCTTTGTGTTCCTGAACCAATGCTGTGAAGATTCCTCGGGGTCCCTGGAAGTGATTAGAATTAAAGAATTCTGCTATTTTGGGATGAACAAAAAGTCCTTTTACATATTTTTTAAAAAGGAAACAATTTAGGAGCTTCTAGGATTTTCCTATGAAGAAATACTTTTGTTAACCATTTCTAAAAGCCTTTGCTTATTTGTTATTTTGTAACTAATTTATATGTGACAGTGAAGTGTGTTTGGAGCCTCAATTTCCAGAGAAAATGTGACTTGACATTCTCTCTGTAATATGAAGAAGAAATAATGTTAGTAAGGTGGTCTATTAATTATGCTAGTATCTTAATTCAACAGCATTTGAGGGCAGTGGAGTGCAAATCATAATGGGTTTGGGTAGCAGCTTAAATTAGAGTTATGTCACCAAGGTGGGGATGGACTTGCTGGAAAGTCAGCAGGAGAGGAGAGGAGTTCAAAACAAATGAGATGATTTAAGATGCATAAGCTGGAGCCAAAGATTCTGGCTACTTTCTGCACTGTTAATTCAGAGATACTGTGAAAGCTGCTTTTATCAAAACATTTTTTTTCTGCCTCATTCTGTTTATATTCTTCAGTTTGTGATAAGGCCCAAAATGCAGTTATACCAGAGGAAAGTTGACGGAAAGATAATATAGTTCATGTTAAGATGGTTATGAATGTTATCGTAGAACATAAATGCCAGAAGTAGAGATGGGAAGGGGTCCCTGATAAATGCTGCTTGACCTTGTGATTTTTGTATTCTTAATGTATGAATCTTCTATTTCTGAGTAACAACTCCAAATTTAGTAGCTTAAATAACTTTTGGGTGAAGGGTTTAAGACTATCATGGCTAATTTGGGTCCTCTGGTTCATAGTTAAACTCCTGGAACAAAGCTGTATAGTCTCTCTGTCTTTGTCTCTCTCCGTGTGTGTCTCTCTTTCAGCAGTACCAGGAATTGAACTTGGCTTCTTGTGCTGGCAAGGTAGGTGCAGTAGCACTGAGCTGAATAAGCAGCCCTTGGTGTGCAGTATGATTTAAAGGCTTATCTGGGGTCAGATTTGCTTTCAATGTCCTTCACAGCAGAATTATTTTACTCAAGGGCTGTTAGACTAAGAGTCTCAGTTTTTCAGTGACGTGTTGGCTGGAAGTCACCCTTAATGCTTTTCTTTGTGACTGCCTTTATGGGGGGCAGCATTTCAGAAGAGCTAGACAGAAAATGTCAGCAAGATGACAAGTTTCATTCACTTAAGAGATTCAAGTATTGAGTCTATAAGTGGTATCTCAACACTTTTGGCTTTTCTTACCCTTTAGAAACAAGTCACTATATCCATCCTCAAGGAGAAAGGATTATACAGGGTGTAAACATTAGGAGGTAAAAATCATTGGAAGGTTGACTTCTATTCATTTGGTGATAACTTCAAGTAGCATGTTGTCTAATTCATCCTCACATTGTTACAGTTCCCAGTAGAATTATGTATAATATAAAAAATGACTATTGGTATAATACCGTCTTCTGGTTCTATATTAAGAGCCTCATTCATTTGCATTACACTGGACAGTATTTATCAGTATCTTCTATTAATTTTCCCTTCTCTTTTGGATCTCCATAAATTAGAATGTTCCTGAGTGTTGAGTTCTGAGTGTTGCTACTTCTATCTTATTCATTTCTTTGGTAATCTCATCACTCTATACTTTAAGTGCCAGTCATGAATTCTAAGTAGATATTTCCTGCCCTGACTTTGCCTCTGAACTTTACACAAATAGTCACCTACTCAGTTAATATCCCCATTTAATATCCAATAGTTATCTCAGACTAATATGTCCAAAGTCTTTTTTATAACTTTGTTTTCCTTTCCTAAAATCATAACTCAGTTTTCCACATGTCCAGGCAAAAAACCTAGATGTTATCTTAATTTGCCTCCTCTTCCCCTCACATTTCAGATTAACAAATGATGCCTTGTCTATTCTCATTGATTTTCTAGCTAACATTTTTTACTTACAGAATTCTGGTGGTTCTTAACCTTCTTTTTTATATTGTTGGTCTCTTGGTTGTTCATTCTCCGCTCAGAAGCTAGAATGAATTTTTAAAAGAAAGACAAACCAAATTTATTAAAAGCCTTCTAAATGGCTGTTTTGTTTGGACTGAAATCCTTGCCATGGCCTATAAGAGCTTATATGGTCCCCTGTACCATGTTACCTCTATGAGTACATTACATCTTCCCGCCTCTTTCACATGCTCTAGACACATTAATCTCCATTTCATTCAGAGAACATGGCAAATTGCTCTGCCTTGGGACCTTGTGATTGTGCTTCTCTCCCTAGCATAGTGTCTGCACTGAAACTTCACCCCTCACTTATTAGGGTCTTTGCTCAATGTTCTGCATCAGAAAGGTCCCATGACCACTTTGCTCAAAACAAAAGGCCTCATCTCTTACCTTGGCCCTAGCACTTCTTCACACCTAACCTTTATTTGCCTCCATGGCAATTTCCACTGTTGTAAATATGTATGCATATAGTTACTGTATATTTCCTTTCACCAGAAAATAAGATCCATGAGCTCGCTTCGATATCCTTACTACTTAAGCTTTATGTGGCACAGTGTAGGAACACAGTAAAGATTTGTTGAAAGGAAGAAAGAACGAATAATAAGTTACTGTAGTTTGTTACCTTTAATCCTGATATGCCAACTCCATTTGACTAAGAAATGCCTAGCAGATAGTAAGGCACGTTCCTGGGTCTGTATCATGGAGGCCTGACTTTGGGTGTCATAGTTATACGGTTATTTGCCTATTTCTCTCTGGCACTCTCCCCTACTCTATCTAGTCACCTGTTGGTTTGCTGTACCTTTTGCCTTCAGCTTCGGATCGGGGACTGAAACCATGTGCCAGATTAAATATCTTATTAAACAAGATGTAAAGGAACATGCTTCTGTATAGGATGGGGGTGAGGGGCAACTTGGTAAAGAGATAAGGGAAGAAAGTCAAGAATCCTGCAGGTAGAAGGAAAAGCTCTTGGCTTCTGTAGTTAGGACCATTAGGGGTTGTCTTTTGTAGGAATTGAATCTGCAGACAAAACCCTTTTTCTTGAGCTGGAAATGCAGGACAAATCTAAACAGTAGTGCCCCTTACCAGAGGTAGAGACATTTAGAGGACAATAACATTGCTCACAACCACCCCTTCAAAAAAGTAGATCTGGGCTAGGATATGCTTAGGTTTGAAAGTGTAGGAAATGAATCCCTAGAACTCATTTTTTTTTAAAGTTTACTTTGAACAAAGATGCTTTTTGTGTGTCTTGTTCTAATTTTGTATTTTTAGAGTTTATAATATGTAATTATCAGTGACTTATGAACCCGGAATCTCCATTTCTCATTCAGTACCTATCACTACATTATCAGTAGTAATGGAACACCAGCTATTTTGTGATTTATATATATTTTTTAATTGAAATCTTTATGGGTACATTACATATACACATCATGATTGCATTCCACAATGGGAATTTGTACCAGTATAAGGCACAACTTAATTCTCATTTTTCCCCATAGCTCTGCCCACCCTACCACCCCCCTATATACATAAAATTTTTTTCTTTTCTTTTTGTTATAATCTCATTTTTTCCCCTGGACAGTATTTTTATATCCTAGCAATTTATATTCTTTTTTTAAAATTATCTTTATTGGTACATTAAATATACACATCATGATTGCACTCCATAATGGGGATTTGTACCAGTATAAGACACAACTTAATTCTCATTTTTTCCCATAGCCCCACCCACCCTACCACACCCCATATATATAAAATTTGTTTCCTTACTTTTTTGTTACTATCTCAACATTGTCCCCTTTCACCTTATTTTACATGGAGCATTTTCTATTTCACAATATATAATATACAATGCTAGGACTCATTTACATCTTCATTTTCTCATACCAGAGAAAAGATGCGATATGTATCTATCTGTGACCTATTTATTTCACTTATGAGGATATCCTCAAGGTATGTCCATTTAAGTAGAAATGATTCAAACTTATCATTTTTTATGGCAGAGTAGTACTCCATT